>JAGXCT010035868.1:27519-102671 GCA_022495035.1 Philopotamus ludificatus | reverse complement strand
ATCCCTCTTTTGCGGAAACCGTAAAAATTACACAAAGGTCGGACGTGGTTAAAGTAAGATCTGTGCCAAATAATGCGTAATAATTGTTAAATTCCGTTGACACTCTGTACTACCCTAAAGGCATTCAGTTGACAATACGGTAGAACTCCAATTCATCATTTTTTTAGGGACTTCCCAGAAATTATCCAGGAACTTAAAATATATTTGAGGATTAAAATCCACGATACGTGAAAAATAAACTGTCGTATTCGGTGTCAGTAGAGGAAGCATTAAGGAAAGTAAGAAAGCATCATAAAAATCGTAGACAAAATTTCCATCTTTATAAATATAATTTAAAAAATCAGAAAACGACTTTGAGGTCTGTCTTATTTATTATCCTTAACCATGACCAGCTGCTTTAATCAATTAAGCTATAGCCAAAAATACTACAGTCAGACCTCCTATAACAAAGAAATCAGCACTGCGTTGTAGAAAACCCGCGTTATAGAAATCAAAGGCACCCATACAAACTTTGAGAATAGGGTTTTTTATTTTTATTTCAAAAATAAAACGCTATAGGAGAGCTTGCTATAATTTTTATGTCAAACCCAATAAAGTACATATTTGTCAGGGTATGCTGTACATTATGATCAGGACTAAAAGTTGTCAAAGAAGAGAAAAAATCATGAACATGATTTATGAACAAGTGCTGACTAAAAACAAGTTTTGGTTTCAACGATTCAAGAGATGAGAGGACGTACCTGAACCAGGAATTCTCTGAAAATTCGATGACGATTTGCTTAAATCTTAATTTGAATAGGATCCTTGCAAAACTATTTAGAATTATCAGAAAAAACTTTCATTTTCAATGTCGACCACTAATGAACAATTAAAATGTCGTGGCAGAGTAAGTTGGATGGGTTTTTTGGATTCCAGGACAACAGGTCATCAATTGTAGCATATATTTTCCGGTTAGCATTAGTTGCGATCGCTATCGTTACGTTTGCAATTCTTCGGCTCGTACACGGGGGCTGTAAAAACATCCCTGGATAGCATAAAGCAATTCCAGGGTGGCTGGGGTACATCTCGTCAGTCTCCATACTACTCAACTACACTGCGCCATATAAACAACTGACTCCAATCTACGGCAAGGATCGGTGATCGCAACAACGGCGACGGCCCCAAACGAATATTATTATTTTTTTATTATTATTAAGGAAACAATATTTTTAAATATTTATTCTAGGACGCGTTGTTATTTTTTTTATTTTAAATAAAATAAAAATAAATATTGGGGCGTTGAGCCCTGTGCCGTTCCCGCGCTCCAATAAAATTGTTTACAACTCCCAGCGCAATCAGCAACATCCCTGAACGTATTTTTTCAGCAATCTGCTGATTCCGTTTCAATGGCACAGTAGGCTCTGCTCAACATTATTACCAACTACGCTCGCATCCGAAGATTAAACTTTATTTTTATAGATAAGCACATAAAAATATATACAAACGTGCAAGATCATATCCCATGGGTGGAATGGGATCCCGGAAAAATATACAGCGGCGAAATTAATTCTAAAATATATTATAGTATTCGGGTGATAAATTCATTGCGATTTAATTAATTCAATGCAATTTTCGGTATTTAATCCGGTTGACGGAATTATTTCACTGTGATAATAATTGTTGCACGGTAGACGTGTATGTAATTGTATAAGCGGCAGAGGAGAGAGCAGGGACGCGGGGAGAGGGGGTTCTCCACAATCGCTTTATCTCCATTGCACCTCCACGTAATTGAATCATAATCCGGATGAAAAATAAGAACAATGAAGCCGAACTTCAATGAATTTCAGCCGACGGTATTAAAACCGACGTCGCTGGCGCTCCAAGGGTTTATCTTCTCGCAGAAATAATTGTTTTTTCAGATATTTCAATACAAAAAAAATCAAAATTTCAGCACAGAAGGATAATATTTTATTTGATATTATATCAAATATATATTTTTCATTTTAAATAATAGTATTCGGCGTATAAAATAAATAAATTTTGCTTAAAAATTAATACAATAAACACAAATATAAAGAAGTTCTTAAATTTTTTTCAAATCATTATGTAAAAATCTTTACAAAAAAATCATTACTCTTTTAATAATCAAAATATTGAGCCGGAACTTAAATTACTTGAACTTCAACTATTGCTGGATAGTTCAAGTAAAAAAAATAATTTATATCCCACAGCAAGAGTCATCAAACAATTTGGGAATGGGCTTAATTGACTTTTTTTTTATAAAACGTGGTTTGAAAATGTTCTTTCAAATGGTAAATTTTAAATATTTACATCGAATGTTTGTGCTTTTAAAATTGTAAGGTCATTAGCCCTTGGGTCGCTGGACAGGCCCATAGGTCTTAATATCCACAACAGCTGTTTTTATAGCCCCGAATGTTGAAGAACGTCATAAATTGAAGAGAATAATGACGATATCACACCAGTTAGAATTTATTCATCTAATATAAAACTTTCTATCAAAGAGAAAATATTTAAATAAAAACAATACATGAGTAATAAATAAATTCTTAAATGGAACATCAAATAAATCAATCAATTCTTAAATAAATCACACTCCTTCTTGTAAAACATCCATAAAATAGTTCGAATAAATGGTTTTATATGCACTTACCCCATTTCGCCAAAGAATTCTCCTCAAGGTCTGAAGTATTTAACCAAAAAAATATTTAAAAAAGACTAAGCGTTGTAAAAATTGCAGCTGATCAAACGCGTAGTGTCATGTGTTATGCGCGCCCCGGACATACACAAATGTGCTTTTGATGTGGAATCCACGTCCCCCGTAGGCAATGTGTTAAATTTCATAAGTCTAGCTCAAATGAAAAATAAGTTACAGATATTTGGCGGTTGAATTTATGATCCGTCCCACTGTGCGGAGGCTCGAAAACTACTGCATCGTCCGAAGGGGGTCTCCCAGGAAGCTTAATCATCTCAAGACAAGATATTGATGAATTCGTTTGAAATGTTTTTTTTAACTCATCTTTTTTAATCAATATGACGCGCGATGTCTCGCCGCAGACTGAGTTCTCGCAGCACGTGTCATTCGTACGTTCCACTCGCAATCGACACAACGTACGGAGCGAGAAAAAACATCGCGTGCGTGGCAACAGCAGCGAATATTGTTGTTTATATTTTTTTTTGCAATTGGAGACCGTCGTAAGATGAAAATGTTTAAGAATATTAGATGAATTATCAATTATAAATATATATGAATGAGGAAAATTTGATGATGATTTTAATTTCGTTATTATTTATTTATGAAATGAATCTTGGGATAATTAACAATAAAATATTTATGATAAACTCTGACATTTTCTGGTTAGATCTAGAATTATATTGATTCAGGAAAAAATATGTAAAAAATATCTTGATCAAAACATGATTTATTCTGAAATACGTTTATGATACGGAATATGTATTAGGTGTGTTTTTTCCAATTTTAATCAAAATATATTTAACTTCATGGAATTGTGTGTAAAAATCAATGATTACCCCATTTTTTTGTATTACGAAATCATCGCCAGAGGTTATCTCCAAGAGGTATTCTTATTGTTATCGAAATATTATCAACATATTTCAAATAAACAATACGATAATTATATTGTGCTAATTACAATATTTTTTATTCTTATTACGGGATCAACAGTTTTCCGAGTTAGGACCGTGTACCAAAGCGCAAATAGCCGTAAAAGGGATCAAAGGGTGCTATTATTGAAATGTTCGCAATGCAATGAATAAGAAATTAAACAACGTTTTATAAAAGATTTCCTTTGATATCGGAAAATGTTTGGAATCGTTGGAATCTAAGGGTACAGTGGAGCGACCCCTTCCGCTTATCCAAACATCGGACCGCCGGATGTGATAAGTTAATGGAATTTCAACAATCGAGAGCCTTCCTTAATTTCTAATTTTATTATAGAAATAACAAGCACGTGTGCATAATCTCACTATTTTGTTTTGCAAAAATAGCTATTATCGGTCAATGATAATATTGTTTTTTTTGCTCATCACCAACAGCATCAAATCATATCGCGAAAGAGTTAATAGGTTAGCAATAGAATTAATCAAGGCATAATTAACGGGTTAATCAGCGAATAATTGTTATTGAATTGAATGAAAACATTATCAAGTGTTTTCTTTCTTTCCAAAATTAATCAATCGAACGATTCAAATGTCAAATTGATAAAATTCTACATTGTTTAAAAGTATATGAATAGAATTTGATATAAGTTTATGTTTTAAATATAAATGACTTTGATAAATTGAAAAGTTATCACTTTATTTTAATAAAATATATTTTTACGAGCATTGTAACTCAAAAACAACCGCGATTCAGTACATTTTGATATTAAAAATACTACACTTGATAATAATCACAGTGTTTTGAGCCAGAGTAAATTTCAATTAATTATATATTGATTCAGTGCCTAAAAAATAGGCTATATAATAATTTAAAAAAATAAAACTAAAAAAACGGTCCCTTTGAACTCCCGTAACACCTATCTGTTTTGAAAGAAAAAAACAAATGAAATATGCTAGGTCAATACCCCCTTGTGCCTATAGACACGAGCTATTATCCTACTAAATACGATTGATTTGTTTCAAATCGCAAAATACAATTAAAAGAACCTAACCCCAATTTTTATATGGGTGCCTAACTTTCAATAGCGTGGTACCTATCTGAACGCTATAGGGTTGACTGTGTGTTCATTAGCTATGCCAATCTTCCGGATCTAGAGAGGGTTGAATAATCTTTATACCTCGGATGTCTATTTACGAGTAACGAAAATTATGAGCCAGAGATAAGTGAATAGGGATATCTAAAAATGTGATATAAAATCTATCGACAATTTGGAAAAACAGAAGGATATCCAAAAAGATAGAAAAACGTTTAATGTAGAGTCTGGTATTCTATATTTTTACTTATGACTTAGAAACCTGGACCATAAAGGAGAATAAGAAAAAGAAAATTGACCACTAGAAGCCCAAATTTATTGTTCCCTATTTCTTTCAGGACAGACGTCCTGAAATAAATAGGGAACAATAAATAAAGACTGAATTTCTTGTCTACATATCTCAAAAGGAATCTTCTGGTTATCTTGCTAGTTCATAGAGAAAGCGATGCGAGATGCAGAGGATACTGGAGATGCAAAATCAAGAAGATTCGGAATAAGAACAGTCATGATCCTCAGACAAACGTGTGCCGACACAAGAGGAGAATCCTTTAATTTTGTCCTTTTGAGCTATTGAACACCGGGACGAAACAAGGCAAGAAATTGACTTATTTTCTGAATCTATTGATTAATTTCTGGAAATGGTATACGAGGAAATAATTAGTGTATAAATATAATATTTGTTTTTTTAGCAAAGAGTGTTGTTTTAAAACCGAGTAATTTTTTTTAGTATATATGAAGATGAAGAATATAAATGAAATATGTTTGTTTGATTAAATCATAAATTTCAAATAATGTTTTTTTTAAAACAAAATAATAAAAATATTTATATATAGGGTTATCATTGGCTTTATAGTCATATGACTGAGAGTATTTCTGTGATTTTGATGATAATATCTAGAAAAATAAGTTTATTTATGGAAATGTAATTAAGGACAATTTAAATGACATGTATAAAAAATATAATGTAATTAAGTAGAAATTAAAAAAAGGATACTACTGAATTAAGTAAGATCTAGAAGAATTAGAGCAACATAACCATCAGTTTATTTTAATAGAAAATTATATGCCTTTGTGTAGGATTTTTTTAGTTTTATAAACCCACAATATATAAAAGATTTTTTTGTGTTAAAAGAAAATATGAAAAAAAATTGAAGAACGTAGCATTATTACCTATGATTAGGATCTAGCAGAAAAGGACCAGCTTAGCTAAATCTTGAGAAATCAGATCAGAACTTTACATTTAAATAAATTATTATTTTTACGTTAGTAGTCATATTGACTTTTAGATTTAAATTGTTTTTCTTGGAATAATCATTAAAATCTTGTTATATTATTAGTTGATTGCGTATATTCATGTATATGTACTAATTAAAAAAAATGCTAAACTCATTATAAATCGTAAAAGTGGAATTTCTCTAGGCGAGAGCGTTAACTTGGCGAAACGCAATTACACTTAGTGTAACAAGTTCACGTTTCTCTGTAAGGCGGAATGCGCTGAAACTTAACTTTGAATCAAATCGTAAAACTAGTTGAGTTTAAAACGCTCTGTTTATAGCTTAATGTTTTTCAGAAATAATGTTTTCAGAAATAACGTTTTCGGATATAGTAATTGGCGACGACGGTGGCCAGCCGGCGGCTAATTGCTATATTTTTATTTTAAATCTGCAAATGCGATTCAATTTTAGACGACTTTAACGTCAGCACTTGCCGATTAAATGGTATTTATGTACATGACTTTGCTGAAATTCAGCAATAATTAATTTTCACATGCGCCAGAAACTATACAATACAATCTTGAAAATTTATTACACACAACGCTATTTTACTCAATATTACATGAATTAATATTATTGTTTGACTGATACTACTATTTTGCAATTAATAAAAATATTTATTAATTAATTTACTCGTCTGAATATTTGTATTGCATGAAACAATGCATTTTTTGTTGAAGTGCCAATATTATTTTATTCCCTAAATGAGGTAAGCCACGTAATATAATAGAAAAGTTTCGCCCCATAAGTCTCTTATCCTCTTTAGGCAAAATATTTGAAAAAAATATAAACAACAGGCTTAAAAAAAATAAGTCATGACCTCAAGATACTTCCGGATGAGCAAAATAGTTTAAGGCCAGGTCACTTCACTTGCCATCAGATTTTCCGGGACAAATGGCTTATCAAAATCAACCCAGATAAAACTCAAGCAATTTATTTTACAAGAAAAAGCAATAAAACTACGCAAAAAATATTAATTAATTATACCTCTATAGTATAGAGGTGCTCCATGCTATAGAGTCTATACCAGAGGTTCCCAATCTTTTTCGGTTTACGGCTCCCTTAAAACATCAGATTATTTCTGCGGCTCCCTTAATACATGAGATTTTTTTCAAAATTGTTGACTTTCTTAATAAAAACAAGCACAAAAAGATAACCCAAAATTTCGAGAATTAGGAATTCCAATAAATTTTGCGGATTGTTTAATTGAATATTTCGCGTCGCCTTTATAAGGGCACCGCGGCTCCCTGGGGAGCCGCGGCTCACACTTTGGGAAACCCTGGTCTATACCATGGAGCTCCGAAGTGAAGTATCTCGGGGAAACTTTCGACCCAAAGTTAACTTGGAAAATACGAAAATAACAAAAATTAACTATAATAATGCTAACATTCGCCCGTTTATTGAGAAAAAAAGTTCCTTGTACCTTAGACTTAAACTATTAATTTACCCCGCAGTTATTAGACCTCAGATCCTTTATGTATCCCAAATATGGGGCTCTGATGCCTTCACTTAATTAAAAAAAATACACACAAAAATTAACACAACACTCAGAATTATTACAATACAAACACTCACTCTTCCTGAAATAATAATAAATATGTTATCCTTTTTTATAATAATATTCATAAACGTAAATCCATGAACCCATCCATTGCCTCTCTAGCTAATTACAATATAATTATCCCTCCATTCAAGACGAAATTCCCCTCCCTTAGACCGTACTTAATACTGCTATTAAATAACAATAATCTTCATAATTCAGACACATATGCAATTTTTTTCTTTTATATATTTGTTTAAATGCATATAATTTGTAAATATTTCTTTACTATCCAAACTTTGGGTAATTATATCAATTTAGCTTTTTTAATTCACTTTGTCTATCTAATTATACCTTTACTATAGTTTTATATACAGAGTGTCTATTCTATTCTAATTAATCATTCTATTAATTTATCATATCATGGCCGCATTATAAAAAATAAAAAATCAATGCGCAGTGCATTAAAAAAATATTGAATGCACTTAAAAAAAATATATCTTCACAACAAAAACCTGTGAAACTCAGACTATTAATTTTAGTCAAAGTGGAGGTACTGCTTGACACTATTACTGGTTATTGGGTCACCTATTGACCAATGAATAATAATGAATGCATTTTTTGTTAAATTTGATTAAATCGTGATGTTAAAAAATATTTATGATTTTTTGTAACATACAGCTAGACTTCGACATATTATTGATAATCAGTTTAAAGAATAAAATATGTTCATTATGTGAGAATTTATTTTTATTCTCGATACTCAGTGGATGGATGTCCCTTCTCACATTTAACACCAACCAATCCTGTTCTTTTGACTGGACCGTGTTTACCGTACTACACACTACACATTTTCTCAGTTGTCGATTTGGAAAGTTTTCTCAAAATTTCACTTTAAGTTCTACTACGAGGCATTGGAGTTACTTGAGGTCTCCATTCATCCTCTATCGTCTCGATTATTGAAGATGTATATTGCAATCGTGACATTATATTTTCTTGGGTGTTTATATACGATGTACTAATTCAATATCATCCTTCCAAAAACCATAAAAATAATCATTTTCTAATATTTCAATGTTTTTCTTTCATCCAGATAGGTATATAATAATTTAATCGATGTGTCAAAGACATGGACCTCCCATATACTTATAGTCGTGGATTATTTTGGGTTTCGTAATCTCCTTTCGTCTCTTATTTATTATTGTTCTGCGCTTTGCCTTGGGGTAGGTTGAGACTAGAAGAACAGAATATCTTTGGGATTTTATTTCGAGAAGATATCTTGCTTCTCTGATATTGTACTTAGGAGCAAATATTTCTTTTAGAATATTTTTTCTATTCTTTTGACAGGTTCCCGTGAAATAAATATCTTTCTTGTACAATTCCTGCGCCAAAGGGATTTATCTAAAAAAAGGGATGGTACGTAATCAGGTGGCGATATATCCGTAATAATAATGACTAGTACCCTGAGCGTCGAAAATTCGACGCCCCCGCTTTTTCGCACATAGCACGAGCGTCAAAAAATCGACGCCCCGCAGTCAAAGGGTTTATTCGCAAAATAATTATATATTCAGATAGCTGATATAGTAAGGCTTGCTTGTGAAAAAGTTATATTGATTCTATGGAATAGATTTTGGTTGGTACCCTTTCAAATATGGAAAGTAAAACGCAGAATTTTCGGTATATTTTACTCCTTTACTATCGAAAAGGTGAAAATGCTGTACAAGCAAGAAAAAAATATTCAATGTGTATGGTGAAGATGCATTGAGAGAAAGCCATTCCCAAAACTGGTTTGCAAAATTTCGATCTGGAAATTTTGATGTTGTGGCACCACGTTCTGGAAGGCCGGTTGAAGCTGATGAAGTTACAATAAAGGCATTGATTGATGCAAATAAGGCGAATAAAAACTCGTGAGATCGCTGAGGGAATATATTGATCGAATTCGATCATTTGAAACGCCTGGGTTGAATCTCAAAGCTTGACATATGGGTTCCTCATGTACCCCAGAAAGAAAGAAACTGATGCAGTCGCAATGTCGTCTGTTATTTGCTTCTCAAACGTCAAGAAAATGATCCAGCTTGAACGCATCATTACTTGGGACGAGAGATGGGTTGTCTACAACAATATTAAATGCAAGAGATCATGAAGTAAAAAAGCAATTGGAAAGCCAATATTCATCAAAAAAAGTTGATGCTATCTGTTTGGTGGGATTTCAAAGGAAGCGTTTTTTTAAGCTTCTTTCGGATAACGCAACGATCAATTCTGAAGTATCAGTTGGACAGATTGAATGATTCACTTAAAAAGAAAAGGTCAAAATTGATCAATAGAAAATGTGTAGTATTCCACAAAGATAATGCAAAATCTCATACAAGTTTGTTAACTCACCAAAAGCTCTTACAGTTTAAATGGGATATACTGCCCACCATATTCTCCAGATCTGGCACCTTCTGATTATTATTTGTTCCGGCCTCTACAATTTTTTTAGACTGTAAAACCTTTACTTCAAATGAGGAGGTCAAAAATCACCTGGATCAGTTTTTGCCGGCAAAGAACAAACATTTAATGAGCATGGAATCATGCTACCGCCAGAAAGATGGCAAAAGGTATTGGACCAAAATGGATAATATGTAATTAAATAAAATATTTTTTTACTATAAGAAAATCGTATATCATTTTTATAAAATAAACGAAATGACTTTCCGAACAAACTAATAATATATAGTATATCGACATTTGGATTCTCTTACGAAAAATCTGTAACTTCTTCTCTATTTGAGATAGAATTATAAAATTTGAAATGAGCAAAGGTAAAGACATTTTCTTTCATATAAAATAATCAAATTTAAATAAGTGATTATGTATACTTTTGTATATTAAATTACAAATTGGTGTGCGCAGAATCGTCTACAAATAGAGCCATTAAGTATAAAATTGTTTCTGTTTTTTTATGAGACTTAGTAAATCAAAATACCAAATCAGAGGACGTACATGATTCAAATGCGAATTAATATTGTTTATATTTTCTTATTTGAAGATGATAATAACAGTCATTCATTGTAAAAATCATTTTTAATTTTGTTTTTTTAAATTAAACCATCTTTTGAATATTATTAATAACAATATGTACTGATAAATCTGAATAATATTTATGACACAAAATTTTCAACGATCTCGCTAGATGTCTTATAATTAATAAACATTATAAACAACGGTTAATTTAGTACATTAATAATTTTAGGAATTTAATACCAATAAAATAAATAGCATAATTGATTAAAAATATGTAAAAAAAAATTTTTACAATTTCCATCGTATATGATATAAATAAATTTATGTTTTGACGTATTTTTAGGTCCAAAACTTTGAGTATACTTAAAAAAAATCTTAATATAAATCGGATATATATCATTTTTTCACCACGGACGCATAATGGTTTGTTAAAATAAACAGTCGTCGAATAACAAATCGTACTTTGCCGGCTGAAGACATTCGAGCGCCACTAATCCTGTTACGAGCAATCATAATTTGAAAAGTTTTATGATTTAAGACACTGTTTTGCGATATAGGAATTTCTTGTATAAACCCCACCTCCCCAAAACCCTGCCATCGGCTGTACTACCCCCTATCGCAGTTGGCAGGGTTTTAAAATTTTCCAAATCGAAATGTTGCTAGCCTCGGTATTAAATAATATAATATTAGAGTTACTAAAAGAAAACCAATAATTATTTAACAACCTATATTAATATTATAATATATTAATTATATGTTGTCATTTTATATATTAACATAATTAATAGCGGTTCGTTAACGTACTCTTAATATTTCTTTATCTATATATGAAATCTGTGTCTACATCAATTACAAAATTAAACATTTTTCGAAATAGTTCGTAAACTTTCCCTTTATATTTACTACAGAAACACGTAATTTGTCTTGTTCTATAAAATAAACTAAGGATCATAAAAAAGAAAACCAAACTAAATTCTATAAAAAAATGGGAAAGGTCTTGGAGGCATTCTTAGAGCCTATTATTAGCAAGTGTTAACCATTTCAGAATTATTGCAGAAACTTGCATCTTTATGCTACATTTGAAGCAAGATATAGGAGTAAAACTAAGAGGTTCTATCATACTCTCTATAATAATTAAACGAAGTCCCAT
Organism: Philopotamus ludificatus; assembly: GCA_022495035.1. Taxonomy (NCBI): domain Eukaryota; kingdom Metazoa; phylum Arthropoda; class Insecta; order Trichoptera; family Philopotamidae; genus Philopotamus; species Philopotamus ludificatus. Next base: position 90,989 of record JAGXCT010035868.1, on the reverse strand, counting down.
TCGATTATTGTCTCTTCAAGTACTTCGTAGACTTGACATTTAAAGAGAAAAAGGTTTTTGAGATGTAAAAGGTGTTAAAATTCTCATGATGCAGTTGTAAATGTATATTTATTATATTTTATAGTATTGTGTATTAACTTAAAAACAATTTTAATTAAAAGATTAATTAAATTTGTCCTGGTATTGATGGAGAATTGTTTATTGACATTTTGGAGGATCATGCTTTTAACAAGATAAACCTTCCATCTTAATTATTAAATCAGATAGCACTTGCAGCGAAGAAGTTTGAATAAGGATGATTAGGATCAGTTGATCAATCAGAACATAATATATATCTATAGAAAATAAGTCCTGATGTTCTAGATTGAATTATAAAACTATTTGGCAAAGATCTACAAACTGAAAGAAGACAAATCGCTTATCGGTTTTAAAAGGTTTAAGCCTTTCGATGATGAAAACCGACAACCGATCATAAAAAGGGGTCAAATAAATAGTTATGTTAGTAATGGAGATGACGAATGATTTATTTGAATATTTTAAACTCTTTTAACCCTTTTAATTTTTGCATGGAATAAGAATCCCAAGCATTTTATTAAGTAAAAAACGATAGTTTTCATTATGTTTTTATCTCAGCTAATGATTCGTTTAAAAACATTATTCTTTCTGTGAATTGTGGAATGTATGATAATAATTATTCTTCAAATATGAATAAAAACATAAATAAACAAAAGAGAAAAACAATTATAAAAATATGTATTCTTAAAACAATATAATCTTTACGTTTGAAACATTTTTAACATAAACAATAATTATTTTATGTAAAGAAATTAATTGAAAATGGAAATAGAAAATGGTTTTTAATCAATATATGAAAAAATAAAATGAAAATGAAAATATAAAATGGACATAATAAAATAATAATATTGTTTCGCAAAATTAGCAAATAGCATGAACCTTTTCAGAAACTTATAAAACTTTTTGGATTTTTCGCATACACCAGTTGGGGCCGATGATCGGCCCCGTGCTGGTAAAAGGGTTAATATAAATCCTACATATCATAAACTCTTTGTATTTGTCCCCCCGAGAGCGTTGTCATTTACGCATTATATTGATTAGTTAAAAATCCTTTTTTAACAGGGCTGTGGAGTCGTTAAAAAAAACACGACTCCGGGATTTACCAACAACACGACTCCGACTCCGACTCCACGACTCCGACTTCGACTTCGACTCCGACTCCGACTCCACGACTCCGGCTCCACGACTCCAACTTCACAACTCCGACTGCGAAAATGTTAAATTTTATCAGGTTGTTTTCCTACCTCTGCATATAGCCAATTCTATCATGTTATAGTCATAAAAATAAAACAAGATCAAACTTTAATTATTTGCGTTAATTCTTAAAAATAGCATTGATTCTATTAAATTCACATTCATAGAAGCTCTCAAATCGGAATTAAGGTTTTTAAGAGCGGAAAATAACCGATCTACGGATACTTGGGTTAGCCGTAATGCCGTAACGATCAATGCTGAGTCTTTTACGATTTCAATTTTTTCCATTATTTTCAATGCATCATAAAATTCAATAGAGTCTCCTTCGTCTATGTTTGAGTTTCTCTTGTTCATTGAGATATTTTTCAAAATTCTCTTCAGATTCAGCGGTGTCGGATGAAGATGATGATGCTTCGTGTACGTTGCCTGCTGTCGTCTTTTGTTCTAGTCAAAGGCCTTTCATACGAATGGTTAATTCAAACAGAGCTCTATTTATTTGTTCTTCCGTCAACATGGATCGAACCATGGGGTCAACATAGATCCCAGCCAACAGAATATCGTTGTCCAGTAAATGTTTTTCTCTACGTAGCATGGCGTTTTTGATTCTACCAGTAAGAGTATTATTTAGAATCTTCATTCATACTAATTATTAAAATGAATATACATTCATTATAATAATTATTATAAAAAAAAATGTATTTTAAATTTTAACGAAAAACGAGTCGGAGTCGCTCGTTTTTCACAACTCCTACTCCGACTCCGACTCCCGCCCAAACACCGCGACTCCGACTCCGACTCCATAGCCCTGTTTTTTAATACAAATCAATGAAAAATTCATGAATATCTTATCTTAAAATACTTGGCTCCTTAAGAAACCCCCTCCGGACGACGTGGATGTTTTTAAGATGTGACGGATGGGTTAATATGTCGCATAACGAGATCCGAGTGTATTTATATAATATATATATTTATAATAGATAAATGGCGCTTTGGAATCTTTCTGTTATGCTATTCATACATTGTAGTCAAATAAATAAAGTCAGCCCTCTTATAGCGTTCTTCTAAATCGCTCATTTTTATAAAATTCCTTGTCAATCAACCATTGCCCTTTTTTTCGCTCAGCAATGTATTATAGATTTACAAAATATCTAAATTGACCTGAAAAATATTAGAATTTTGTAAAAAAAAACAGTGATTTATATAAAACGTTATAGGAGGGTTGATTGTAAATAAATATAGCTTCAGTGGGGTTGCATGTGATCAAAATTTCATTAAAGTAGTAGAACACGTCCATTGCAGGGTACTATAGCATTGTTTGCATCACTCCTAGTGGCTGCCACCTGGCGCGTGGTGTGATCGAGACGGAATATGTTAAAACGAAAGGGCAACAAAACAAACGATTAAACTAATTTCCTTAATAATTTATGGATAATAAAATTAAAATAAATAGACGCACATTTTTTTTAAACAAACACAATTTTATTTAAAAAATAAATTTAACTGATATCATATGAGTGTTGAATGTTATCGTAGAGTAGTTGGTTCCATTGACGTATTTCTTGAGATAAGTGTTGACCTCAGGGTCGCCAATATAATAAATGGTTTATACGTTTTATCATTATCTCACTAATTGGATTGAACAAAAGCAACTTGTAAGCATTTTTATTAGCCTCTCTCCGCGTACAATTCCTCAAGGATCCATTCATTTGTCTATGGCCGATGGGTACATTAATCTCCAGCGTCCATTAATTTGAACCTAACGATCTTCACTACCATATAACACGAATCGACAATCAATTTCCATCAAGAGCGCGTTTGTGTACGCGTTTCTTATCGCGGCGCTACATAAATTAGCATTTATGTTATTTGTATTTTGAATTTGTTCGCAAATGTCGCGATTTAACGACACTTCTTGCACAAAAATCACATTTAAGTGTTAAATGATACGTTTCAAAATTATCTACCAACTTTCTATTTCACTCCGTGTACATTTTATCTACTTCATTACTTCCGCAAGAGGAATCGCAAATGATACAAAATAAGTTTGCTCACTTTGTAGCCCGATACAACGGCGAATATATATATATTTATGGAAGTAAAGTTAAAATCCAATAAACAAGCTTTGAATTACAGATTATTTACAGGATATTAAATAAAATTATATAATTTAAATACTATTTAAAATGGATAGATTTGTTTGTGTAATGATATTCAATTTTTTTGTTTGATAATTTCTTGGTGTGGGACTTGCGACGACCCGCGGGTCGGACAGGAGTCGGACACGACCCCGACCCCGACCCCTAGAGCAAATGCTCATATCAGCCCCGGGCAATATATCTGCGGTAATATTTATTTATTAGCCAGGACGAAAGTATTAGGGAAGGAGCCGGATCCGTTCCGCTCGCCGGGGACAATCTGTATCCCTTAGCCGTGACGTGTCGGCGCTGTCTTAAGGGAAACGAATGGGAGTGGGGGTAGATGCCGACCCCATGCTTTTTGTTCTGCGCAAACGAGGCGAGCCTATGCCGAAAAAATGGGACCGAAACTCGAAAAGTTTTAGTGGTGATAGAGAGTGATAGAAAATTAGTTATTTGAATCACCGAAATGGCAATACAGTATTAGACGTAGTTTTCAAAAATAAACGTAGTCAGTACTAGGATAAATAATTTTATTCCATTTATTTTCATGATAAAACTATTTAATTCAGTAATTGATTCTTAGAAAATTAAAAAAAAATGTTAGAATTTATTCAAGCCACAAGACACTCACTCGCTGAGTGCATCGGCCTTATCAGACTCTCGAATGGCAGTCGAGACCAAAGGACCCTGAGTCTCACACGTGACGCGCGGACCCAATCCGTCTTGGTATGTGATATTTGTAAAGAGTTTCCCTCTCTTGGACATTGCTGGCATTGGACGTATTCTACCCTGTTGGTATCGGATTTTACCCTCTCAACTGTGTTCAGGTAAATAGAAGGGGGTTTGTTTCGGTATTTTTTCTCTTCTCTAGGCATATCTGTCCAAAACGAGTCTGAAGTAGGAAGTGATTTTTAATCCTATAGCGCAATAGCAATCCTTTCATCATGAAAATATGAATCCCTAGAAAAAAAGAAGAGGAGCGAAAGTATCGAGACTAGACCAATTATAGATCAACAGATTAGGGTTCCTTCCTAGGGCATACTGGCTCTGTGGTGAGAAATACGTTAGAGACCAGATTTGTTTAAATTGATATTTCTAGATCACTTAAAACATATTGAATCTTTTCATTTAATGTATTTAGGCTTCGTTGGTTTATAAAAGATAATCAATAAAAAATATTATTAAATCATTTTTATTATGCTTGTTTTTAAATAAACAATACTTTTAATGATGAAAAATGATAGCTTAAATCTCATTAGCTATTTAAATAGTTATTATTTATTACTTTTATTATTAAAAATTATTTTTTTTTTATTTCAGATTTTAATTCTATGCTTAATTATTTTTTTAATAAATATAATTTTTAAACATGTTTATGTAATTAAATTTTATCAGCAGCAGAGTTTCGCAAAGAGATAAGAAAGACGTCATATTTAACTATTTGAAAAATAAACGGTGATTAATTATGATTACTTAAATGAGGAAATAGTTTTTATTATCATAAAAAACATATTAAGACAAAAATTATCAATGAAAAAAATGGACTGAATAATAAATAATTGATATAAATGAGTAGAGATATAGAAAATAAATTAAACACCTCCACTATACATTGAACTCTGAAATACTTTTTGTATTTATCAAAAAAACGTCTGAAGAATAAATATTATAAATAATCATTGTCTGCAATTGCGAAAAAAAATAAAAAAAACACCAATATTCGCTGCTGTTGCTACGCGCGGTATGTTTTTCCTCGCTCGCATCCAGTACAAAGTGCCGAGTGATCAGTTTGCGGCTAGACGTCATTTACGCGTCATAATGATTAGTTTAAAAATTCTAAATATCGGCCAAATTATGAAGAATTCATCTATATCATGACTTGAAATGCTTGGGGTCCATGAGGGACCCCCTTCGGACGACGCGGTTGTTTTCGAGCCGTCGTGACGGATGTGTTAAATATTCCTCGTACATGCTTTTAATTATTTTTACGATTTAATTGTATTAAAATAATTAAATACTCGTAAGTTTTATATATTTTATTTTATTTAAATAATAGTCAATATGATGTTTTTAGTTTAGTTGATTAAAATCAACCCTCTGCTCCTAAATAAAAAAAATGACGATAATCCCAAATAGAGATGATTACATATTTTTATTATATTTTTTGCAAATATGTTAAATAACTTATTATTTAAAAATCACCGAACAACCCTCGTTTCATTTATATACAATGAAAGTTCAATTGGGTCGAATGGTAAAATGAAAAGAATTTTAATCAATCTGAGTGGTTTGCCTTATCGTTTCATCAGCGACTAAGGTGTGCCTCTGGAAACGTCACAGATTGCAGGGCTGGACTCATATTTTTTTTTTATATATAAATAATATAATAATAACGTCCGTTTACTTGGATGATTTAATTCCATGGATATATACGTTGAAATTCTTATACAGACGCAAAACTTTAATATTGCCTCCTAATGAATATTAAATCGTTCTCCGCTTTTCACATTCATTTTTTTCTCATTGTATAATTGCAAAGTTCAAATGATTTAAAAATAATCTGAGTAGATATTAACGAGATCTTTTTCAGGCAACTTTCAGCGCGAGTTAAAAGCTTTTAGATGTTTCCGGTTGCAGGGAACCAAAGTGGAAAAGTGGAGTGAAGCCCCTAGACAAATAAATCACAGATTTCGAGTAGGAAATTTTCATTAAAATATTAGTTATGTGGAGTTATGGAAAGTGAGCGAGTGAAATACTGTTCTTTTGTAATAAACAATTTATTATGTCATTTAAAATATGATCGCACAAAACGATATATGTATTTACACGATATGTTTTTATTATATAAACCATATAACCAATAGTGATAATCGTGAACAACCATAATAATAGATACACTATAATATAAAAATGATTTTTTTCAGTCTTCGTGAAAGATTTTGGAGAGTGTTTTGTTTGATATTTTGATATATATATATGATTTAATTAAATGTGGATTCTCAATAATTTTTGAGAATTGTATATAGTAACTGATTCAAATCTGAAGATTGATAAGATAAGATAATCGAAAACCACAGCAAAGTATACAATCAATACAAATATCACGGTTCTACACAACATGAAAGCATTTAACTATTTTTTTTTAATTCCATCCTTAAACATTCTTCTAAATATTACACAGTGTTATTTATTTTAGCTACTTATGGTATAAATTGATTTTTTTCGTCTACTTATCTCAAAACAAGCCACTGAATTATTCACAGCAATACAAGTAATTTTTGCATCGTTATAAGGTATAGCCAAAATATAAATTCACGAATATATCGATGAATAATTAAAATAATTTTCACGAAAGCTATTGAGAATAATATAAATTATTATTTTTTAAATATTTACTATACCTTATAATATACACTTTGTCTAGATCATATTGCTGTGTATATTTCATTAATTATAATACATTTAATAATTTTGTACATCGTACAATAATTTAACTAATTCGCATTCGGATGTCGTATTTTTTCAGCAGTTCTCTGCGAAAATGCGAATATATTCCATAAGATTTTTTTTTACAATTTTTCTTTACAAAAATATGACCTAATAGTAACTCTGGAATCATTTTCTTATAAAAAACAACGTTCATTATACTGATATATACACCTCGATACTAAATAAACATTTTTACGTATAATTTATCAACAATGCCAATATAACAACTTTTTTTTTTTTGATAATATTGATATGTTCAATTTTATATGACTATGCAAAGTTTTATTATTGTTTAAATTAAATTATCATTTAACGCTGTCATTTTATATTATGATAAAATAACGATAGCAACTATACAGCATATCAGGCTTTCACTATTATACGCTAAGTCATTAATTATTTTACAGATATTGTACAAATCGAGCTGATCGGAAATGTTAGATATGAATTTTCAGCGCAATAAAAATACATACAGAATTCGTTGTACGATGTTGAAAAATAAATTTAAAAACAAATATTATACAGTAAACTTATTAATAGTATTGTTCGTTCAATAAATTCTTCAATGTGGAGTCCATGAGTTTGCTGAAACGATAAACAAGAAGCTTAGAAATTATCATACGATTTATTAACGATATTATTAATTAAATACTGTTGTTGATTTTAATCAGTTTATTTTAAATTATCTAATTTTTTTGTACTTGTCTTACTTAAATCGAGATTCTAATAGTGGACTACCTTTGTAATATACATCTTTGTTCATACTCGGACAAGTTTTACCAGGACCCTGAAAATAATTTAAATTAAATATGTAATAACATGATCTGTTGTAATATTATTAATTAAAATATTACAGAATAGGATTTAAAATGCATTTAAATTACCTGTTTCACATTGAAATCGATATTCGTCCTCACTGGTCTATGATGCAATGGTTGCGGTGGACGAAAATTATTTCCTAGAGGAGCTTGAGGATGTTTAGCATCTCCCTGCATTAATCTTCTAAGTCCATGGAGCTGTAATTTAATCAAAATAATAATTTAATTATAGCTTATATGACGCATTAACATTTTATTGACACGTCAATTAATTTGGCATAATTAAATAATTGACGATTTAAATCGATTGAATTTAATTACAGGCGTGTACATAATATCCGCAGTTTTGAATTATGCTGAAAATGGATTCCCCGCTTTAAACGAGCTCAGCACTGTTTGAATATAACGTAACCATTAAAACGTTATCGCCTATTCATGATAATAAATTTTATTCGTCTTACATCCGGCCCATACTTAGGATATAGGTAAATTAAGTGGAAATAAGGTCGGCATAACCGAGAGCTGAAATACATAATATTTCAGTATCCTTTTCAGAATTAATCCAGGATTTGAAAATTAATATTTTAATTAAAAATATTATTTTATTAAAAAAATATTAAAAATACACATCGAATTATTCTGGATCTTAAAGCGTTGATCGATTTGTTTAAACGGATTCTTTTATTATCTGATTACGATGAATTAAATATATTATTATGATTAAATTAATTGTGTTAGTTTTAATAATAACTTATTTTAATTTTTCCGATCGTCCATACTTAGAGCTTTCGTACGTTACATGTCGAGTGCACAGTGGCGTCGCGTGATGAAGAATAATAAATTTGCTTGCCTTGTCTACGCCTCAACATTCACAACCAGAACATCAAACTATGAAAACACTCTGAAAAACATTTGTTTTTGATTGAAATAAATAATATCAGTCGGCTCATTGCGTGGAAAGCACTTTCGTTTGAACTTTAATAACATTTAATGAAAATTGATTTCGACTTCGTTTAAATTTCACGAAAATTATTATCTCATAATTAATTCGATTTTTTTTCAGAAAAAATATTTTTTCCAATTTATTTTCATTAAAAAAAATATTAAGAAGAAAATTATCATAGTTGTAAAAATTTAATAGTATTCTGTATATTAATAAAAAAATGTTTAACAACAAAGCTAAATAAAAAAAAATAGAAATCTCACTAATACTAATCCTAAAGTTGATTTATTTGTCTAATATTAAATTAAAAGCATATTGTTACAGCTTAAATTTCATCCTTTATGTTATATAGTGTACGAATAAGTTAGAACTTTTGCTATTATTTACTTAATACTGTTATATCATAAAATATATTTAAAAATTATGTAGATTTTACTAAGAATATATTATTAAAGATGATACTGAATTATATACTTGCATGTGAGCTTTAGGTTAAATTAAATATTTCTCGAAATTCAAACGTTTTACTTTTTATAAATAGCCTTTGAGTTCAGTGCAATTAATAAGCATTTTTAAAAATAACATTTATAAAATAAATAAGATATTTTTATATCTGAAATGATAAAAGCTTTGTCGAATATTGAAATCATATAATTCCAAAATAATACTTTATTTTTAAATAACTATTTTTTTATTTAAGCTAGAATTTTGAAATTTTGAACAAATATAGGCGAATTCATATTTTTTTATATCAAATAATAAAATATGCAAATATATTTCTAAATAGTATTTAAAATAATATTTATGAAAATTTTACGATTATGCCTTGTTATACTGCAAAATTTTCTATATTTAATTACCTACTATTTATATATTATTAAAAAAAGGTTAGAATAGGCTTTATTACGGTATAAATAAAATTAATATGGAAATAAAAATAATCGATCAATTGAATTTTATGTTCCGCAAATAAGTCGGTTGATTTTTTGATTAAAAATGCAATTAATCAAAAAGTGCATTAAATCGGCTGGATTTTTTGTATTGCCGTTAATAATGAATATATTTTCACTGTATTGTCATAATTATTTTTATCTGGACGAACCGTGCTAATATTTAAATATTCAGCCAAAGGTAAAGCTTTTTGAAAACATATTAAATTATTCTAATATTTTTTAAAATTAACTAATATTAATAAAACAGACAAATATTAAACTTCAATACTTTATCTAATATTTTCTTTTTTTTCTGTACCGACGGAATTATTATATAAAAATAATATAAGCAGATTTTCGCACCCCTCTAGCTAGGAAAACTGGTGGCGTTCGTGTATGATATATTTTTTAATCTGAAACTGAGGACATTTCTTCCATACGGATGCCATATGGCAAGCCTATACCATATGTATAACACGTATGGTGATAAATAATTGCTCAAAATTTAAAATATCTTCAGGTGCCTTTATGGCGAATGCCAAAAGAACCCCGGTCGCAATGCACTCTTGCCATAAAACATCTGCTGAATCTTTTATTGATATTGAAGCAACGACCCCCTTTATATAATGCCATATATACCGCATTATAGAGAGAATGCATATCGAATGCGTTATGAAAGGTAAAATATTCACGTGGTTATATGGCGGAAGGTGTGGATGCTGAAATTGCAGTGTGTGTGGTAAGAGGCATCGATGGCTTTGCGCCAAGAATCAGACATTCATTGCATCCACATATGATTAGATCGATTTGTCAGCTTTGCAGTACATATTGCCATTGATAAGCAACCATTACAGATTGCAAAAATGATATGATGATTCTATATCAGTGGTTGCAAAACTCAATAGACTGAGCTACTTTCGGAAATTGAAATTGTCTGCTGAGCTACTTATTATACACATTCTTTTTATTCCATAGATATTTTAATACTTTTTTTATACCACAATATAATAAAATAGATTTAAATTTATTATTATTTTTTGAAAAAAAATAACAAAATATTTCTATTTTTAAATATTTAAAAAGGATTTATATTCACAAAATGTGCCAAAATTATATTTAATTTAAAAATATTAATAATTATATAAACCAGCTGTCGTCAAAAGCTCGCGGACCACCAATAGGATTATGAAAGCTTAATTATTACTATATGTACCAAACTTTTTGTAATTATCTAAAAAAATCTAAAGAATACATGCTATAAATAATCATCAGCGAAAAAAAAATTAGAACGGAAGCAATGTTTTTTCTTGCTCGCATCCGGTACGTGCAAGTGCTAGTGAAACCATTTAAATTATGTAGCATATCATAAATAACTATTTTTATTTTTAGAATAATCCATTTTCAGTCAAGATATTGATGAAGAATTCATCAATATTTTGAGTTGAAATGTTTAAGGTATATTTTCCATAGTAAATAGACCCCATCGGACATGGTTTCGAGCCGCCGTGATGGATCGGTTAAAGTGACGGGCGTTAGTGGTGCATAGGGATTCTTATATTCTACCTGTGCACACAAAAGTAAGATCATGTGGTATTATATACATTGCTGCCTGTCATTCCCATCTAAACGGTGATACACATGAGCAAGAGAGTATTAGACTGCGTCTCTATTTCACTTAGAAATTTATAGATATTTAGTTAAAGAAATATTTCATTATGGGGTCTAATAATAAAATTTGAGAAGCACATTTATAAATATGATAAAATATCCTATGCGAGCTACCGTTTGGCGACCACTGATCTATATTATCATTTTCCAGCCACAAGGTTCTCACTCGCTGAGGGCATGGGCCTTACCAAACTCTTAGGGCCGACAATTGAGACCGGAGGCAGAAAGCCTGGAATAGCTCGTCGTGCTTGGAAACGTACAAGAACGCAGGAAAAGGGGCCAAAATCATGAAGCTTCCGAATAAAAATGGTCACGATCCTCAGACAAGAGGGTGTCGACTAAAGAACACAGTAAACCCCCCCATAAGGCTCTCTCACAGATTTCTATAACAGTCTGACAGCCCCTCCTATACCGCTCCTCTTTAGGTTACATTTTTCAATTGAGCCCATTTAAAATATGCAGTCGATATATTGATTTCGTTCAATTTCCAAATTAAATTAAAAAGCCCATTCCACTTATTTTGTATGGATGCCTTGACTTCTATAACGCGGGTTTCTATAACGTTGTCCTAATTTTTCTTATTATAGGAGTATATCATTATTATTTGCCAGCTACAAGGCTCTCACTCGCTGAAGACATGGGCCCATTAGAAACCTGAGTTTCACACATGACGTGAGGGCTCCCCATTCGTGTCCATGCCGCGGGGACCCAAGCCGTATTGGTATGCGTTTTGTGGTTAAGAGTTTCCCTCTCTTGGGTATTGCTATTGGACGTACATCTTTTACAATGTTGGTATCGGATTTTACCCTCTCGACAGTGTCCAGGCAAGTATGAGGGGGTTTGTCTCGATATTCGTTTTTTCTTTTCTCTAGGCGTTATCTGATTTTAACGAGCAATAGCAATCCTTTTATCATAGGAAAAACCTCCTATAAGAGGGGTCTCCTAGAAAGAAGAAAGAGGAGCGAAAGTTTCGAGACTAGACCAATTATCGGTCAACAGATTAAGGTTTTCCTTCCCAGGGCATACAGGCTATGTGGTGAGAAATCCGTAAGAAACCGGATTTGTTTATGCACATAAGGATACCTGTACACATACATGTACATATTTTTTCAGGAGTGCATTATTTTGTTGAGAAGTTATCAAAGTTTTCTTGGGATTTTACCCCCTCGACTGTGTCCAGGCAAGTAGAAGGGGGTTTGTCTCGGTATTCGTTTTATCTCTACCCTAGGCGTTATCTGCTTATAACGAGTCACAAGTAATAATAGCGAGCGACCACACTCATACACATATATAAAAATATACACACATACATACGCACGTCTTCCCAAAACGAGTCTCAAGTGATTATTAACCCTGTCGTGCAATAGTATTTCTTTCATTATGGGAAAGACCTTCTCAGAGAGAAAGAACCCTCTAGAAATAAGGAGCATAATGTATATTATTATTACATCGTAAAAGGTGTGTTATTTCTGGCGTACGTGATTTTATATACCTATAGATATGCATCTTATTCCTGAGACGAATTCGAGGGATGCGCTCCTGCATTTAGTGGAGGCAACTGGTAATAGTCCAAACAGGAAACCGATAATTTCCAAGCGCAAATCTACTAATATGATTAATTGATTCGGGGAATATCGGAAAATTTAATTTATAATCTAATTTTGAAATAGAAAGCTAGCACAAATACTAAATATAGTCAATTAAAAATAAAATGGTAGAGATTCTAAAAAATAAAAATTAATAATTGTATCTTTATGAATAGCCGTATTCAAAATTCGTAGATAATGACGTATATATTTTACAGAAAGTAATCTGAAATATATTTAGAAGCCTTCAGAAAAATAACAATGATAAAATAAATACGAAAACAATGATTCAGAATTCCACTTTATAACAAAAGCTAAAAAAGTATCAGTGTTTTATTTAAAAATGCTTAATAACTTATTAAGAAAACATGTGATTTTGGTTCACAAGGATCGCTTTAACGATTTCCTATTTTATTTTTAATATTTTATATTAAATCACAATATTTAAAAATAAATAAAATTCTATTGGTCGATATATTTCAATTGATCTTTTCCCCTTGAGTATGAAAATAACAACCAGAAACACATTAATCTTTTTCTAACCACCACATATTTTCTTTATTAACATTTTATAAGTCTTTACTGCGTAACTTAGGGTTGCAAGAAGGCCAGTATTATTAATTCATATAACCCAATTATTACGGCGACTCGAAAACAATTGCGTCATCCGAAGGGGGTATTTCAGATACCGGAAGCATTTCAAGTTAAGCTATTTATGAATTTCTCATCTTCTTCTTGTTATTTTTCAAATAAATTATTCTAAGAATAAAAATGGTTATTCATGATATCAGATTGAGTTCTCGTAGCACTTGTCACTCGGCACATCGTACCGGGTGCGAGCGAGAAAAAATATCACACTTTGTGATATATGGGATTATTATTATTGCTACTATTTTATTTTATTTAATACTACTATTAAACGAAACAAAAACTTGGAGTCTTCAAAAGTTATAAAAATCTAATAATGAATCAACCAGAAGGTAATAATAGCAAAAAACAATTTTGGGAGTGTTCAGTCACCTTAAGTTTAACCAAATTAAGGTAAATTTACAAACGAATTATCAGGAGTGTCACAAAAAATACCCCATTAGGATGTTTTTAAAAAATATTAAATAAATTCGTAACACTTACAAATGGTACAAACATAAAGAATACATTATGAATATAATTATTTTTCTAAATAAAAATACATTAAAAACTCTGAAAGAGGATAAAAGTCCAAGAAAAAATAAAGTAATAGTAAATATATAATTTAAAAAAATAATAATTAGAATTTATATATTTATGGCCCATTGTTTCAAGGCATAGTAAATTGTTGATTTTTTTAAAATTATTTTCTAAATTATGTTACATTAACTAACAACCTCAATTTAGAGAATAGTGTAAAAATTCTTGTGTATCATTAACCTTATAAATATAGTGAGGATTCTATGCAGTATTTTGTGAAAATAAATATGAAATCCTGACATCAATATTATAAAAAATAGGATTTAATAGTTTCAGTTAAATAGCATTATCTGGAGCTAACAAATCCTGCAAAATCCTCAACGACAGAACTTTAGATTAAGGATTTTAAGCTTATAAAGTAAAAAAGCTTTGTACATATATATAACGAGCTTTTAAATTATGGAACTATGTTATGCAGAAACCTAATGTTGAATAATAAATTTAGAGATGCATGAAATTAAGTTGCCACGAATATATATTATATTATTATTTTAATTAAAGATTATTATTTTAAATAAATATTAATCTTTAATTAAATAGTAGATTTAAAATGATTAATGTAATCTAATGAAATCTTTTAATATTTTACGTAATAAATTTAAATGTGAACATTTTCTTATCTTAAACGATTGTATCTACATTACATTAACCACATTGTCTACTAAAAACAACGACATGGTGTTTTACTACACGCCAAACGGAAAACATAAAAATATGATTTATTACAGCGATTCTTCTACTTTCTTCATCGCGTTCGCTGGAATAAAGGGCGTGGATAAAGCGTGAGCTACACTATCCGGCAATATTATAAACACCTTTTTTTTAAATAATGCTTTATCAGATAATCCAAATTTTCACTCGCCATATTAGGGATCGTTAAAGTTATTTATTTTATGGCAGGTCTATCTATAACCGCATTTAATTTTCGATATATAATTGCCGTATTTTCATATAATTGACAACCTAAAGCCGGTTTTAATTGAAAAATATAACGGGATTCTTTCAGAAATAGGGTCATAAAAGTTTAGAGACGTATTGTGAAACTTTAACAATTCCAATTGTGTCCAAATATAGCGGAGAGCACAGTCGGAGGCCGACATACACGATATTCTAATATGTGCAACTGTCGCAGGCATCGAGAGCGCTTTGGTATTTGAATAATTTGTAACAGTTATGCCTATACTGCTTGAGTCCGTGGTACCTGTGAGGTACCATAGACATAATGTCGCACGAATGGAATTCACTTCCAGTCGGAATTTGGCGAAGGCATTCGACCCAATATCATTTTATCCGACTCGCTCTAATAAACACCATTGTGCCGGGGGAGGTGTCAACTATTGCGAATATTCTCAAACTTATATATTTTAGAATGTAGCTGAATCTTATTTTGTACAAAATAAGAGGAAAACAATTACAGAAACACACGTACGTCATCGTATGCTATTTTTTTCGATCAAGCAATGAAGGTAAACGAAGAAGTGAAAAAAAATCTAAGTTTAAAAATGATGTCGTACGAAAAGGATGACCTCAAAAATTAGATGATGATATCCTGAAGGCGATGAT
Organism: Philopotamus ludificatus; assembly: GCA_022495035.1. Classification (NCBI taxonomy): domain Eukaryota; kingdom Metazoa; phylum Arthropoda; class Insecta; order Trichoptera; family Philopotamidae; genus Philopotamus; species Philopotamus ludificatus. Next base: position 75,356 of record JAGXCT010035868.1, on the reverse strand, counting down.
GGATTCAGACCCTCGTCAAACGATTAAGGAATTTGGGTTCCTTATGAATTGATGGAGACGGCGCTCAATCAACGGCGTACCATCTCTGCGTCTTGTTTGTCTCGGTATGAAGCCGATTCGTGTTCGCGATAAATTGTATCTGGAGATGAGAAGTGAATGCTATACAATAATCTTATACGAAAAAAACAATAGCTTTCTTTCTGAGAAGTACTTGTTCCGACGCCTAGACTATCACTAACAATAAAGAAGATCCGTGGTTGTGTGTGGTAGGATTTTTCTAGAATTATACAATATGAATTGCGTGAACCTGGTCAGATTGCTCATTATAGGTACAGTCTACTGTGAACAACTCAAGTGAATAAAACAAGAGCTCATCAAAAACAATCTGTTTTGGTCAATAACAAATAAAGGATCCTTCAGCTCGATAACGCGATTCCTCACGCTGTAAAAATAACTCGGGAAAAATGAGTGAGCTCGGATTGGAACTCTTAACTCATCCACCGTATTAATTAGATTTCGCGCCATCAGATTATCACTTTTTCAGATCGTTAGAGCATTCATTAAGAGGTGAAAAATTTAATAATGTCGGAAAAATAAAAACGAATTTTTCGTTTTTCAATAAAAAATCGAAAGACATTTTTAAAAAGAGACTCGAACAACTGCCTTTACGCCAGAAAAAAAGTCTTTAAAATTGATTGAAATTATTTTTCGTCAGCAAAAAACCATTTTGATTAATTTTCGGTTCCCCCAATATAATCGGCGCCAAATAATTTCGCGAGTGTTAAAATAAAGCTGAAATATTTTTTTTTGGTTATAATATAAATATTTAGAGTTGATTATTATTATAGAAAGACATCAGCCATGAATTCTATAAACATTTCTTTTTGCTTTATGAGTATTTATTAAAATGATATTTTTTTTCCGCATTTATATAAAAAGCCGAAAAAACAGTTTTTTCGGCTTTGCTGGCCAAACAACTGTGGAAATTCAAATCAGATAATTCTCATTCAATTGGAAACAAGTATAGAAATAGCATATAAAACATCTGAAGAAAACTGAATTTATATATTGATAAAATGTACATTTAAATACGAGTTCGCTGAAGGAAAATTTATGATACAGAAAAGAATGTGCTGAGCTTTATTGAAAATTCTTTCTTTATATTAATATAATGGTGCAGAAAAATATCATTATCACTAGATGTAATATTTAATAGCATTATATAGCATCGATGCTGATTATACTAAATAATATAATAAGGAAAAAATAGATAAAAAAAAAATATCAAAAATGTTTATGGTATTATTATATATTTTTTTTATATTGAGATGACACATTTTTCTATGAATTTATTACCTGGTAGCATCTTAGATAAATTTAGCTAATTTAATGTTGGCAAAAAAGAAAGATCTGACATATTTTTCTGAGATTTCTAAGATTTTTTTGTAGTTAATATTAAGTTGATCCCCTCTTTCAGTGCGACGCACATGACGTACATGCGCATACAAATCGTGTCGAGGGTGCGTCCTGCATATCCTAAAGATTGATTTGTATACTCACAGGAATATGATGTTGATTTAATGTAGTTTAAATGCTCTAAATTTTCCATTTATATAATCAAAAAACTTCTGCTTTATAAATTATTATTTTTTGCAATTTAACGAATCCGCACTCGCGGGTGGCGTGATTAACGACGGTTACCTGTATACTCTGTATTTTTTTAATAATACAATTTCATTATATATCCCGATTTTTATTTATTTTTATAAATATTTACGTAAAAAATTATTATTGCATATAAAATATTTATAAGATTACTTCTGCTTGCAATAACACTCACAAACATTAAAATTAGATTGATGGCACATACAATTGGTGTGATTTCAGAATGGATAATGTGTCATTTTTCTAGGAATATTTTTTTTTATATAAGATTTATTTATGACACCCCATACCTACTTTATTTTATATGGTAGTAAAGTAACGAACAATATTTGACGCATTTCTTAGAAAGGTTGCCCGGCCCTGGCGAGTGGCGCTTGGCACATTGAGGATGAGTCACGCGCATGTGTGAATCGGTGAGTTCGGCCAGCCGCCACGATCTGTTTGAGCAATTCGATCATTTGTTCTATGTATTATTACGAAAATAATGCAGATCGAGTTTATTTTTTTAATTAAGAAAGAAGAACATATCTTAATTCACACGTTGGCATAGATCTCGTATAGGAAAATGGTATAATATAACGGTAAAACTTATATTATTAATTATACTAATAATTTAGTAAGAAACGGCGCGACACTCAAATACAGCTAAAGGTGGTTGTCATCTTACCAAAGATTTATTTTATTATCAACCTGAAAATTCATTGTCGAGTCCAGATCGACTTTTATACGTTATTTTTTAATGGGATTAGCTTAAAATATGAGTTCTAAACCCCTCAATTGACACTAAAACTTTGTCGGATTTTTTGCAACTCTCTGCAAACCGACCTTCCCGCGACCTCACACCTTACCCAAGGCTAATGTTTATTTAGTTAATTTCCGCTATATCATCGTAACGTTTTTGTTTCGCGTTACGCTTCATTAGGTGGCGTACGCACAAACAGAGCCGGTTCGTTACGCGCCGCCCCGGGTGCCCCACGGAATTTTATCGCCCGACGCAATATTATTTATTTTGGCTGTTAAGATTAAATCAGGGGATATAATCAGGGACCTTTAATTTGGACCGGACCAAAATCCGCAATGGCGAATACAAATAAAACGGTTTCTGGCTAATGCAACAAATTTCGTCTAGCTCCTTGGTCGGCCCGCACGCCACTGGAATACATAAAGTCCAATTGTATTCGCGAAAATAAATTTCTATAATTATTTCAACACGTTTTTACGCTAATCTTATATCACGGCTTTTAAATTGAGATTTCTTTCCTGAAAAAAATAATTTAAAATATAAAAAATAATATCTATTTATTTACTTCTAGATTTTAACATTCTTTTTTTAAATTGCTGAAGGAAACCTTTTTTAAACAAAGTTATGATCCATTAATGTGTTACTTATGAATACGGGGTTAAAAATACAGTCAACCCTTGTATAGTACGATAAGTGTACAAATCAGATAACATACAAAATGTAGGGTTAGTTTTTGGATTAAATGTTTGAATTTTATTAACATGAATAACGCAAACAACTAGATAATGCGAAAGAAAGGAAAATTTAATATACGCAATTTTCGCGATACTGCTACATGTATTCAGCTCTAGATTGTTTTAACGATATTTTTAATTAAAATAATAAAATAACAGAATGGCAAGATCTAAATATTATTTATTTAATTGATATATAATTTCCGATAAAAACTATGAATTCAGGGAATACTGGTCAAGAAGTATGTAAGCGGAAGAAACCCATTACCTCCGCATGTTTTTTAAAAATATTTTTGTAGGTAATATGTCGCGTTTGAATAAATTAATTTTATGTCATCTATCCTTCATTGAATAAATAATTATAAAACATTTAATATAAATTTCAATCCAACTAAAATAATATAAAAAATAACAGAGACTAATTTTTCACTCAAAGATTATATATGATTCTTTTATTATCTTTTAATATAGTAATAACTATTTTTTCTTTTAAAAAGTAAAAATATTTGATCCATAATCAAAGTGGTATACTCTTCATAAATAGTATTAGGCTGCATTACTTGTGTTTCAATCTTTAGTATATTTTCAGTTTTATTTATAAGTAGACATAGTTATTTTAGTGATTTTTACAAATATGGGGAAAATGGGCGAGTTAATTACTAAAAACTAAACAATTTAAACGAAATTGCACGATGAAAGAATATTAAACATATTACACCTAGGCCTCGTATAACACGGTTAAATGGTTCCACAAAAACACCGTGTAATACAGATCCATGTACTACGAGGTTTGAAATTCATATAAAATTAGGGTTTGCGTTCCAAAAAAAATATCAAAGTTAGTTAATTTCATCTATTTTTTTAAATAAATAATCGAAACTATATACATTTACGTATTTATTAAAAAAAACATTAACAACATATAATAGATCAGTCATTCAACGTCGCTATCACTTACAATTCCATATGTTCGACTATTTTTCGAGATTGTTTGTAAGTTTTCATAGTCAGAGGATTCCGGGTTATTTTTGGATTTAACCTTTAAATATTCTGTAATAAGGAATCTCTGCTTTATATGTATAAACTGCCATAAGGGATCAGCCATGCTGTAATTCCCTCTTAAACTTCCAAACTTCTTTCCGTATAGGATCATTTTCTATAAAAAAAAAATGTTCTAATGTATCAGCCAATCCCAAACCGACATTTTTTTGTATTTAATTTGAATCGCTACTAGCTACTTCGCTGCAACTGCTTTCCGAGTCATTAATTGTCGTAGGCTAGGTTAGGTTAGGTTAGGTTAGGATAGGTTAGGTTGGGTTGGGTTGGGTTGGGTTGGGTTGGGCTAGGTTAGGTTAGGTTAGGTTGGGTATAAGAACACAAAAAAAATAAGAATAAATAATAATAAAATAAGAAAACAATAAGAATATATAAGGAAAAAATAATAATAAATAATAATAAAATAAGAAAAAATAAGAATCAATAAGAAGAAATAAGAAAAATATAAGAATAAATAATAATAAAATAAGAAAAATATAAAAATAAATAATAATAATCAAATAATATTAAATAAGACAAAAATAAGAAACAATAAGAAGAAATAAGAAAAATATAAGAATAATCCCGTTTCGTCCGCTTTGAATATCTTGTCTGGTGTGTAGCCTTTATTTTTTATAATTTCGGCGAATTATGGAATATTTTTTTTTGCAGATTCTATATCGGCCGACGGGACATGGGGACGGCACATTTCTCCAGGAGTTTTTATATTATGTAGTACGAATCGCTTCTTAAAATTTTCAAACCATCCTCTACTATTAGAAAATTCAAATGATAAATGAAACGAAACAAGCGAAATTGCCAAGTCTCGACATGTTCAGTATAATTTGTCATGGCGCGATGGCCGTACAAATTAAACTTTAAATTATTGTTTTTTTCTGAACCGTGTTATATAAAGCGTGTTATACAAAGATACTTCACAATTAATAATGCCGTGTTATGTCAAACCGTGCTGTATAAAACCGTGTTAAACGAGGCCTGGGTGTATATTAAATTGTAATTTCGTAACTGTAACCCTCGGCATTCGAGTTGTTTGAAAAAAAATAAACGGAAAAAATGAATTAAAAAATATGTAAATACAAAATAATAGAATAAACCATATTAAGAAATAAAAATAAAATAAATGAAGACTAATGAACCAAGTGTAACCAGACACAGAAGCGAAAAAGGCGTTATTAGGTGTATTATATTAAAATTAAAGGAGAAAAAAAATAAGATAAGAAGAAAACCAAGCCAAAGGTAAAGAAGTTTAAGTTTTTGAATTATTTGAAGCCAAGTTAGAAATGATTTTAACTAAATTGGGCAAAAGAGGTCTGAACTATTATATGTGTTATTTTATTTCCCTTTTTTTTGAAGAAAACACAATAGTTTTTGGTAGTGGAATCATATGATAGGATTGTGAGTATATAGGGACATAGTTAGAGAGAAGAAATGAGGCTTCTGCCTAAAAGAGGAGGAAGAAGATAATATATATATAAAAGGCCTCCAAGAGAGTTTTTTTTTTAAGTGGATACGAGGTACATTGCTTCAGAATTCCATAGAATAAGGGTATTTGTGGCTTTCGAATATGGCAGTGTTATCGGCATAAAGCGCAAAGAGGGTATTATTGTTATTTTTGGGAATCAGGATATCGCTCGTGTAGATCGACAACAAGAGTGGGGAGAGATTAGATCCTCGAAGGACTTCAGCCGTAATCGGACAGATAGAGGAAAAGTTAGAATCTAATTTTACTTTAAAGGATTTTTAAAAATGATTGAATCATTTTTGTATATAGAAGAGGATAACTATCCGAGATAAATTCCAGACCTTGTCAAATGCACAAGTGATATCTAAAAAAATTGCACTGGAAGAGTGTTTATTATTAATACCTTTTCCGATAAATTCAGAAACGCGAAGAAGCTGATGAAATGTGGAGTGATATAGCCGTTTGTTCGTCAGGAAGTACCTCGAGGTCTGCAGTTAATTTAAATAGTCTAATCGTTAATTATTTCATCTAGGAGTTTGTCAGGCAATGTCCAAGGTAGATTAAACTATGTAAAAGTGGTGATTTTAATAAAAAAAAAGGTCTAGCTTAAAAAATTAGATGACATGACGATGACGCAATACAAAAAAAATACATTACATTTATCTATTTCATTAAAAAACGTTTTCTAATAATAAATGCCAAAAAATATTTTATTTACATCTTTAGAATCATTTGTTTTATGCCCAACTTCTATAACTAATTTTATTTACAGTTGATAATGCTTATTTAAGTAAATTTCATGTTTTGTATTCAATATTTTTTTAACAAAAAGGTTTAGATTATTTCTGTTGTTTGAATATTGTGTTATACAAATGTTAGTTCTGCGCATTATCGACAAGTTACGGTATATGTTAATTTATATGAAAATGTTTTGATAGTCGTTAAGCAATTTGAGGGGATTAGAATGGGTTTTCGTGATATTCAGCTATTAATAAAAAAATATAAAAAAATATTTTGTTTTGTAAAGATAAAAAGTCCTAGATAGGTGTATATCCTGAGGGCTCTGAAAGTAAGGGAATGGGGATCAATCCGACGGCCAATCAGAACTAATTGCCCTTCGGTTACGTGACCGGAAAACGATATGGCATAAGATTGCTGGACCCGTCGGGGGGTCCGCAGTCCGCGACGCTTTGAATACCCCCGATACGAAAGGGTTGTTATTATTCACAATTATATTATAGTCTATATGAAAAAAAAAATATATATGCGCAACGTTATACGCTATAAAATAATATCATCCGGATATATTACACAGCATCACGTGATATAAATTATCACGTTTTGGCGAAAATCTTGTCAAATTTTGCACGTTGATAAATGCGTCAGGTTCCGCAAGGCGCTTACAGCCACCAATCTCACTCCCTGCACCCGACCAAAATAATAAGCCGGAAGGGTTGAAAACGGCCCAACTTTGACCGACGATTTCGGGTGGACGGAGGCGTGGGGTTGCGGGAGTTAGCATGGGGATAGTTTTGTTTCGACCCCACAATAATTTGCCCTATAGGCGATAATAAATTATTACAACGAGATGTTACGTATTGTCATAACCGTAACGCTCGTTTAATGGGCAAAGAAAGTTTGTGATTTATCACTGTTGTTCGTCACAGATAAATTTCAACCTTTGGTTATTATTTTAACCATTTGTATCATTACGATACCCCCTACGCTCTAATAATATAAAGCGAGATAATTCCAAAAGTGTACATTCTAAAATTAAACAAAAAATGAGGGATGGAGAATTGTAATCATATATTATAATACATCAACTAGTAATTTATTTATATATATTCAAGGGTTAAGAATATTACATCTTGTTAATTAAATATTTTACTAAAAATGACCTACATAATAAGTTATTATATTTTAATCCCAAATTTGTCAATATTAAATAAATTTATTTTTTAATATTTTTTGATTTTTCTACAGTTTTTTACGTCTGCAAATTAAATGCATCCTTTAACAAATCAAATACAACTTTTTGCAAATGAAATTGACCCTTTTAAAAATTAAGCAATTAAATATTTTTCAATATGTATACTTTTTTTATCAGTTCCTTCAAAAATGGAAAAACGGGTTCCACTGTATTTAGTGTGCTAGATTAACGTTTTTCCGCTAATTATGTTTTTTTATTATAATAGTTCCTTGAAAAACGTAAAAAACGTGTTCCCATGTATTTAGTACCGCGATTCGAACCCTGCATTTACGTTTTCCTGCTATTACTAAAACTAATTTTCTAATAATTTACTAATTTTCTGAAAACGTATTTTGACACAACCGATATGCAGCTTAAAAACCTTTAAATATTTTTTTCTCATTATTTAGAAAATTACTTTAATATTTTTTATCCAATTTGATCAAATTTCTATACTGTTAAAAAGGTAATTAATTTTCTACATATACGATTTGTAAACAATTGTATTTGATTTGTAAAAAGTTGTATTTGATTTGCAAAAGGTTGTATTTGATTTGCAAATACGTGTATTTGACGTAAAAAACAAACTATTTTAGCAAAGTGTGAGATTTTTTATGAGAAAGAGTATCGATTGACTCATTGTGATTCGACAAATTACTATATATTAAAATTCACATAGATTTGCTGGAATATTTAAAATTTCTAAAGAAAACATTTTTTTATTAAAAAAATAATCATAGAAATAAATTATAAAAATAAAATTAATTAAATTATTACTGAGATTTTTATAAAGAAACATTTTTATAGTCAGCTTATATTTCTAAGGCATACTTTATAATTCAATAATATTATTTTTACCATTAAAATCGCCGTACAGATTTAAATTAGTAACAGCAAAATATAATTTATTGTAAGCATTTTTAGGAACAAAATTGTTATATTTAATTATTCAATAAACCTAACCGTGCCATTGGGGTACATTGGGGACAGTTTTTTTATCATCCTCGAATAACTCTTTTAGAATGAATCCTACAAGTCACAAACTTTTTGTATTAAAAAAGTCTAAAGAATAAATATTATAAATAATCATTGTTCTTTATTGTTTGAAATTGTGAAAAAAATAAATAAAAGCAACAATATTCGCTGCTGTTGATACACGGATGATGTTTTTCCTCGCTCGCATCCGGTACAATGTGACGAGTGCGAGTAAAACATCCGAGTGACGGAAAGCTTGGGGTATCTAAGAGACCCTCTTCGGAAGACACAGTTGTATTCGAGCCGCCTTACTATGGGATTGATCTTGAATTCTATTGCCAAAAATGCTCTATACGAAAAATATCGATTTGAGAAAAAATGATAGATATAATATTGTAGTTTATTATGTCACTATTTTTTTAAATATTAGATTTCTGTATTTGGTAATATAAGGTTCTAAAGTTAACCATTATGAAAAAATGCAATTGAAATATTATCGTAGTATCAAATTCAATCGAGTATATCTTCAGAGTTTTTAATTGCCTCTAAATGTTATATATACCATATTAAAGCGTATATCATCTATTTTCAAAAATATCTAAAAAAATGCAATTGAGTTATATTTTCCATTTTTTAAATAAATATATTTTTATATCGTCACCTATATGGAATTAAAACGTCATAAGTCTAGCTCGAGTGGAAAAAAAGTTACAGAATTTTAGCAGTCGAATTCATGATCCGTTCCTGAAGAATAGGTTAATAAAATTTATGAAATAAATAAAATTCTATATAACATAAAACAATATTATATTTAAAGCCACTGAATTAAAATGATTGTAATGGATAAGTTACGATATGATTTTACTGAATAGCATAGTTTTTATGAACAAACGTAATTATGTGATTGAAAAAGTAGATTTGTATACAAAGTCATAATATGCATGGATTATTATGATTAAAGGTTAACGATCATGTAAAACGCTAACGGTATATACCTGTGGCTGTAATTATCTATGGATGTTTCTGACGGTGTATTCATATAGCTGGAAACACTGGTATTGTAAACATTATTAATTTAATAATAAAAATAAATTAATGAATACGTGTATATTTAGTTTGAATCAATAAAAATAAATATTGACAATCGTTTTATATTCTATGACACGACCATAGAACCGATTGTGCTATAGAAATCCAAGATGCACCACCGTGTTTTCTATTCGTGTCGGATATCACATTGACACGGTGACAAAAGTTTGACGCGGTCCCGCAACAAGTTAGGGAGACGGGTGACGCGGGTCGGGGCGGATGTGGCGGGTAGGGGGTGGGCATGGGGTCGAGGTTGCGATACTCGGGGTGGGACATAGCTCTACAGACTTGGGTCAGAGTGAGAGAAGGCTTGCGGGCTAGGGTAGCAACAGGTTGGAGAGCCAAGGACCCCCACAGTGTACACGCCACGGAAAAATGCGCCGCAAATAAACCAGAGTGGGATCCGGATGTATGAATCTCATAAATTATGTAAAAAAAATACTGATTTTGAGCAGATCCGTGAAAATCTCGGAAAATTCAAGCGGAATAATGTGTTCGGTATGTGCCCCTTGTAATGCAAAAATAAATAATAACCATTTACCATCAATAAGAACAATCGTACAGAGGAAAATTCTACTGGTGAATTATTTAAAACTCCGACGGATGAAGATTCAATTATTCGTGCTGAAGAATCATGGGTCGAATCCCATGGACAGCTATTATTATGTAATATTTTAGTTTGTCCTAAATTAAAATAACTGTGTTCTATAGCATTTTTAATTGGTTCCTGTCACATTGTCTACGGGGAGCGTGAATTCCTCAACAAGCGCGTTTTTGCGCATGTCCGGGGCGCGCGTATCACACACTAGAAGACACTACGCGTTTGATCGGCTGTAACTTTTATAACGTTCTGTTTTTTTTAAATATTTTTTTTTGGTTAGATGCTTGGCAGTTTAAGCAGTAAATAAAAAATATTTTGCGGTAGTAGGTAAGTGCGGTAAGTGCAAATAAAACTATTTATTTAAAATATCTTATAGCTCTTTTACAAGAAGGTTTGTGTTTAGAAATTGCACAATGTTTGGCAACAATTGTTTGATGTTAAATATTTACTGCAAAATAAACACCATTTAGGAACTTATGACATTTTTTGAATAGATTTTTTCAGCTTTTAACGGTTATAATCTATTGTTTTTTCGTAAACCGATACTATGCGCTTTGATATTTTTTGTACGTCTCGTTGTGATTCTGGGCAAATTATAAAAAAATGTACTCGGCCCGTTTCTCCAGCTATAAGTTAAAAATATATGTTTTTTCCGTTTATTATCCCGTAAATGTTGAAGTAAAAGTAGTTTAATTTTCAACTTAATATGTCGGTTAATTAAAAAGTTATGACGTTTTTTTTTATAAAAAAACAACGCGATATATGTGTTAAGCTCTCGTAGAAATAAAAAAAAATCATCGGTTTTCTATCGATCATACTTGTTTAAATATTAAAAAAGAATTTTCCAGTAATTCTTGAGCGACGGTTTCGTTTATCTCTATTATTAAATTATGAAAAACGATTTTCTGAAGAAAATTTATTTTACTTCTCATGCCTGTTTTTGTCCTTTATTAATTATTGCGTTTAAAAATATTTTTTTATATTCATTTTTATATTCATTTTATATTTATCGGGAATAATAATAAATTCATTAGATTAATTAGAAAATCTGGGAATATTATTTAAGACTTTATTTATCAGCATCCGTGGTATTTTTAATTTGACTTCTTGTTATACATAACGTTTAGAATCATATATAAAGACTTTGACTGTAAAAAGTTATGTAAATACAAGCAAAACCTAATTTTAGCAGCCAAAGGATTTGAAGGAAAACCCTTTAGATTTATATAATAATTGAAAAACTACAAAGTGTTGATGTACTTAAATTTGTAAATGGATTTAATCATAGTATCAGACACATATTGTATGAAAATATATTTAAAAAAAAAATTGTTTCGCCATTAAATAATACAAATAAAAAAAGGAAAACTCACCTGTTGTTTAGTGATGTATATGGGCTTATTAATAATGACCCACGTGACCGTCTCGTGGCACGCAGGCGCAGTAGTCGATCCATCGTACGTCATATAGTAATCGGTATCGGGCAATAGACCGCGAATTGACAATCGATTCACGGGTATTTCATTACCTGGAAATAAATGATAATTAAATTAATTTGCATTGTCCATTTTCAATAAAACGCATTCATTACGTTCACATTTGTTTCGGCAAAACAAAAGATTTCATTGGCCATTATTTTAAAACATTCAACGGGGGCGTTTTCGCAATTAAAATTTTCATTACTACAATATTATTTCGTGATTCATGATTGTTTGGCCGACAATCGTTGTGCAAAAAAATAATTAATTTGCCAATTAAATGGTGTTTGCGTTCGCCAAACACGATACAAAAATATTGATTTATTACCGCAATTCCATTAATTTATACACGGCGTGTTTGGAATAATTAGTGTGATATATATGAGCGTGTCAATTAATTATTGAAAAGTTTGTCGAAATATATAACAACTCACCACCGTATCTTATTTTTTCTAATTGATCTGTCAGTATTCGTAGCTCTGGATTCGATAAATCTCCCAGCTGAAAATAAAAAAGAAATAAATATTAATATATAATAAATTATTTGTCCGAATAAAGCCTCATAACTTCGATAACATTTAATCAAAAGCCAGTTATTTTTTTCCGTCCCAATTCTTGAATTTTGAAAAAAAATATACTAAAGAGTGTTTTTTTTTAAATTTCATTGATATGAAATTAAATATTATTCGACTTAATCTTAGTGCAAGAGTTAAGTGCAGTCAGCCCTCCTATAACAAAGTAATCAAAAACACGTTATAAAAAAAATGCATTATTTTATTTATCTATTTAACTACAATAGATGAATGGCATAACATTGAAAAATTTCGAAGCGCTATTCACCCAAATAAAGATTCGGTAAAGATTTTAAAGATGCGAGGAGAATAAGTCTCTCATACTAATATTCCCCCCAGTGTCAAAACACGACACTTGTTAATTTTTATATTATATCAGTGGGATTAAAATTTATATTATTTGTTTAATAAATATGTATTCAACGAAGGATATAGGAGGCGTCAAACAACTTACATAAATCTTTTTGTTAAGCATGCGGAGGTAATGGATCACTTCCTCCTACATACCTCCTGACAAGTGTTATAAAGAATTCGCTCAATTCATAGTTTTCATCGGACACCTATCCGAGCACTAATTTAGCCCAGTCGCGGTTAACTTACATGATCGAAATTGATTATAGAAACCAAAGGCATTTATACAAAATTCAAGAAGAGGGCTTCTTAATTTTATTCTGAAGGATTTATTATTACCAAGAGAAGCTCTTTCTAAGAAAGATCCTATTCACGATGAAAGGATTGCGATCACTCAACAAGAATAATACTAGCTGTGACTCGTCACACCGGAACTCCTATAGAAGAGTAATACCGAGACAAAACCCTTTCTACTTGCCTGGACACAATAAGGAGGGTAAAACCAAATACTAGCAATGGTAGAAGATACATGTCCAATACCAGCTATGGCTAAGAGAAATAATCCTCTTTCTAAAAGCCGAATACCATGACGGGTTGGCCCACCGCAGTATGGTCGTAAAAGGGAGGGACTGTCGAACTTCTTATAAAATTCTCGATATAGCAGGGAGCGTTATAGAAGGGTTTACTGTGTATTATCTATATGTATCTAATTTTTTTATAAATCTCGTTAATGTATTATTTGAAAGTGATTTTAAATTAATAAATTAATACCTATAAGTAATGTCGTTTTTTTGATGCGTCATCTGTAAAATTTTCTTCAGTCTATTAGGCAGTAAGGACGTGTTACGACAGAGGCTACAAAGGATATTTGCGAGATTTTTAGTGACATATTGGATGTCAGGAAATGCCAACGATGGTTCAAAAAATTTAAATCTGGGGTATTTGTGTTTGGAAAACGAGCCTCGAAGTAGAAGTCTTGTCCTGGCGGATGAAGCAGCCGTAAATTCAACAATCGAAGACGACCCGATGCTGACCATTTAAAAATCGGTACTTCCTGGTCCAGTACTCAGAGGATCCTAAAGAAGTTGGGAAAGATTAAAAAAGAAGGTGTTCCCGCACGCATTCACGCGCGACCTCACGTTGCGAAATTGACATGAGAAAAAATTCAGGATCTTGGAAGGATCACCCTGTTGTATCTTCCATGCTCGCCGGCTCTCGCACCATCTGATTTTTACTTATTTCAGTCTATGGCATTTTCTAAGAGACCAAAATTTCAATGCCTTAAAAGAGGTGAATGCAGCCCTTTCAGACTATTTTCAGTCAAAACCCGCAGAGTTTTAGAAGAAGGGCATGGACGATTTGAAAGAAATGTGGCAGAATGTTATATATAACATGGGGAAACGACATTACTTATGGATACCCCTAATATATATCTATTTAATTTTAAATTAAATCTCGTCAATGTTTTATTTAGAAGATAAGTGATTTTAAATTAATATAATATATATTGTTCTTAGAATGTGGATGGCCTCGTGAGACCAAACCACCTGGCCCGTTAGCGTCACAACAGTCGAGTCGAGCCGGGACCGGCTCCAGCTAATGTGATTGACGCCTGACGGGGACAGATCGCCTGGGAGCCTGAGTCCCAGGCCGAGGACACAAGCCTCAAATTGAATTTCCGTCATGTTTCAAATCCTGATTTACCAAAAACGCCCAGGTGACGCTAATCGAATCGGCGGAATAAAATCCCGACGTCGCTCTCCCGCTCTCTGGGTATTCGGGACGACAAATAAAATTACACGGTCCCCGTCTCCTCCCCCGTGGCCGATGGTAAAGCTCGGGCATTATCCCGACATAGGGGTAAAATGTTATCTTATTATGGCGTTAAGCGTCGCGATTCTAATACAGCGTCCCGTATTTCAGCCTTATGCCCCATAGGGTGAATGGGAGCCTCAGGTGCACCGGGATCCAACAATCACCACTTGCCGACACTCTCTGATGATTACCATGAAACGTAATATCCCACCGTAACGTAGACAACGATATAAAAATAATAAATTAATAACATAAACAGCACAAAAAAGAAACGTAGATTTATTATAATAAATATATGTATATCATAAAATATTCATACGCAAGCGGAAGCTTTAAATTATTATATTAATATTATTTACAGTATTCGTGTCAAATATTAAACGTCACGATATCATTTTCAATTTAGTAATTGCAGGTCTATTCAACCCATTCAACTCGCCGAGCGCTATTTTAATTATGTGATTAAGCATCGGTCGCATCTATGGAATGTTTGAAAAACGGAAAATAATTAGCATGCTATAAATCTGCACGTGCAATTTAATTAAAATATTTTGACCGAAATGCATGTCCGCCGGAAACGCAATAAAACAATTGCATCGGTGTGAGTGTGCGGCTAAATGTTGCATTCGCCGTTTGAATGCATGTCCACTTTTGGCACGGTGCGATTTAAAAAAAATGCAATTAAATTCGAAACCGACACGGAAAAGTTTTCATCTGAAAAATAGCCGAATATTATATTTTTCGGTTCAATCAAATTAAAAAGCAAATCGATGTGCAAACGACGATTGAATTAAAATTAATAATCATAATAACACTTTCTAATTACGTAGATTAATTTGAATAATTAGTTAAAAATAATTAATAATTAAAGTTAGTTATTCGTTACTTATTTCCCTTTTTAAATCCTAACCTGTCTTAATATTACTTCAATGATTTTACAATCTCGTCTCAATAAATCAGTCCTCAGTCAATATATAAAATATTTAAAAAAGTGTACAGTGTCATAGATTCTTTTAGCCGCTAAAAATGCTTTTTACGAAAATCCGAAAAATTAAAAAAAGTGAACAATGCGTGATTGGTATTACCGATTAACCAGGTCGCCAATCACGCATACTAATAAAATAGAAAATAAATGTTTTAACTTAAAAATATAAAATAATACGTGAATTAGTAGAAATATATAAGAATATAATTGTAAAATAACAACAATAAAAAAAGAAAATAGCAGAAAAGATCGATATGCAAGGATAATAAAATAAGATCTCACTCGCTCTCAATCGCTGAGGGCATGGGCCTTACCAGACTCTCGAATGGCTAGGCAATGGTTATTGTTAAAGAGTTTCCGTCTCTTGGCCATTTCTGGCATTAAACGTACATCTTCTACCCTGTTGGTATCGGATTTTACCCTCTCAATTGTGTTCAGGTAAATAGAAGGGGGTTTGTCTCGGTATTTCGGTATTTTTTCTCTTCTCTAGGAATATCTGTCCAGAACGACTCTCAAGTAGCAAATGATTATTAACCCTGTCGCTCAATAGCAATCGTTTCATCATGGGAAAGACCTCATATGAGAGGGGTCTCGTAGAAAGAAAGAAGAGTAGCGAAAGTATCAAGACTAAACAAATTATTGGTCAAGAGATTAGGGTTTTCCTTAGGGCATACTGATCCTATTGTGAGAAATCCGTTAAAGACTAGATTTGTTTATGCACATAAGTATTCCTGTACACATACATGTACATATTTTTCCAGGGGTGCATTATTTTGGTAAGAATTTATCAAAGTTTTTAGTTAATTCCAAGTATTTTGTGTAAACTGGATGTATCATTAAAGAATATATTATTTATTTTCAAAATAGTTCACAATTAGGTTAATATTATTTATTTTTCATTTTTGAAAAATCTTTGTAAATATATTTGATTTGATTGTGAATAAGTTTTAACTTTGGTGGGATTTTTTAATGTTAGCACCGTTTGTACGTATAAAAGTAATTACCCAAAAAAAGAGAAAATATATTCATTGGTACCGGAAATATAAAAAAAACTTGTGACTTTAATTCACTTTTTGGTTAATTGAATTTTTAATCACGCTAGGACAAAAAAAGCCAGCGACATATTTTCGGAGCATCAAATTTAATTATTGTTATATAGAACAAACGAATACCGAGACAAACGCCCTTCTACTTGCCTGATCACAGTCAAGAGGGTAAAATCCGATACCAACATGGTAGAAGATGTACGTCCAATGCCAGCAATGGCCAAGAGAGAGAAACTCTTTACAAAAAACCGCATACCAAGACGGCTCGGGTCACCGCGGTATGGACACGAAAGGGAAGCCCTCACGTCACGTGTGAGACTCAGGTTTTTTGGCCTCAACTACCATGCGAGAGTTCGGTAAGGTTCATGCCCTCAGCGAGTGAGATCCTTGTAACTGACAAATGATGATGATGATGATACCATAATAACGTGTATTCTATCTATTTTTATTAATAACCCTAATTGTTGACTATTCATATATGTGTTATTGATTTCAAGCAAAGGTTTTGATAAAGAAGTTTTAAATTTCGGAGTTTTTTTAATAATTACCAACTATTTTTTATATGTCTTCACCAATATTCATTTAAAAATAACATAATTCTAGCTCAAAAAGAAAAGAATTACAGATTTTAGGCAGCGAAATTAATGACTCACACCACTGTGCGTCGCATTACTCTAAAATTTCTTTTCAATATAAATTAAATCGGAGAACCTATTTTTAATAGAATAATAATATATATGTAAATAAGATCAGAATAATTGAGCTTACATTATTTCAGTTATTAAACAAATTATATGATAATTTATTATTATGCTGGATTAAAATATATAGACAAATTTTACTCATAGTTGTTTTTGTTAATTTCTAATTAAACATAATTTAATACAATAATCAAGTATAACATTCTATGTATAGATTCAATATATTTTAGAACTCATCATAGCTGAGTGTCCAACATTAAAAAAAAAATGTCAAAAATATAGGCTTAAAAGTGAGTAGCAGCCCACTTTAGTATAAAAAAAATCCTGTGGTGCAAATGGCAATGAAAAACCACTGCATTATATATTCCCATGAAAAGCATGACCATAGTACTCCATAATGGAATCATGTACATGGTACCTTAAAAATCTGAGCAATTGCTTAAAAAAAATAAGAAAAGCCTATTGTTTTATTTGATATTATTAAGATAGTATATTTTGTTTGGTTGTATTGGTGAAGCTATCCATAGCGTATCTTGACATTGGTAGTCATATTAATTTGATTTTTATGTTAAGGCTCTAGTTCAGCGTGTTTTAGTGTGATCAGCGATTTTTCCCTCAGTTAAAAAAAAGGAAAATGTGAAAAACCAAAAAATGAACGACAACGTCAATATTCAGAAACTAATCATTGAATCGCCAAAAGAACTTAACAGCATACGCGTTTCAAAAGTGATGGAAAACTCTGGCACAGGAGTGTCATGAGTCATATGAGTACTATTTTGAAGGAGGCAAATTTAATATCGTTGAATAAATAAAGGTTTTTTATGAGTAAATTTCTCTAAACGTTTCAAGATATCCGTTCACATGCACCGCTATGAATAAATATTGACAGAAATGCATAAGACCACCGTTTCGAATACATTATTATGTACAGTGTCGGAGGAGTACTTAGTAGATTTGGGTACTTAACGTGTTGTTGGAAATACTGGGTCGGGGGAGTATGGGGTCCCATATGTCCCAAAGAGTATTAAGCAGCTTACGCCGGCTAATAACGGCGAGTAGCGGGAAGACACACATACACACACACAAACGAGTGTAAAACTGGCTCTAAGGTTTTAGCACCCTATTTATGCTCGGTTGTTGAATACACAAACTGGGATTCTTCCATCTGGCTTCTTACACCTACCCTCTCTCCGCCATGCACCGGTTGCTGTTGCTGTTTGTCTTGGCGAATTACACCGTATAGACATGTTTATTAATTATTAAGCCAACTTACATGCCGAAAAATCAACACCCGGTTCCCTAACGTAAATATATGTGGGGGGAGGAGATGGGGTCGCGATTGGGCGGGGGTTATATGTAATGCTGCTTGCTGGTGAGCTCTGGTAAATTTCGGGCTCAACTGCTTCATCGTTGTTTTGCGAAATAAGCTTAAAGTGTTACTATTTAATTTAGCAGATTTATATGATTACAATTTAATTTAAAAATGAGTATACTGTGAAGCTGTGTAATCCATCGTTTTCAAGGAACTTTATATTAAAAAAAATGATTTCGGGAAAATAATTGCTTTTGTAATTACTTAGTTTACCTAATTTTTAGACAGGACTGGTAAAAAATACAATTGCTGATCAGTAAAAAAATATTCATTTTCTTAGATCGTGTTAATTGACTTGCAAAAAATGTGACACATTCAACTCTTTTAGCTCACTTGACGAACTGAACCCTGAAAATATTTTTTTTGGTACTTCCTTTTTTAGTAATAACATTTTCTTGTTAACAATACTCATATATTCGTACTAAAATTCTTAATTCTAATAATTATTTATTGTGAATGTTGTAAATATTTAACGACCCAATAAAATTAGCTTAAATTAATTAAATGACAAGAAAACCCTGTTTTTATTATATCAGACGATATTTGGTTTGGATTTTAATAAATAGTTATAAGCCCGTTATTTATTTGTCGTTAACCTTTGAAGAGTATCGCCGTACATGTACGTCCACACCCGATGTCGCTTTATTTTTAATTCCACGCTTATAATTTTGGACAAAATGTTATTATTTCTTGTTTTATAAACAATGATGGATTTACCAATAATATGTGAATTTAATTTCATTGATATTATTTTTTTTAGCAATGAAAATAATATATAAAAATTTCGTCAATATATGTTTTTATATATCATGTATAAAAAGCTATTTGCCACAAATTACATAGTAATTTTCATTAATGATTCTAAAAAGTCAATAGCAATTGTCGTAAAAACATAAAAAAAATGAATGCTAAATAAAATTGGATGAAGAAATTTAATGGATCAAAAAATTATCGAATTGCAAAATAAATAAAGTTTTCCGGTTGAAAAAAGATTGAGAAACAGTGATTTATTTTAGTTTACATTACAAACACAACAAATAATTTATAAATAATATTCTTAAAAAAGGTTGAAGAAATTAGCTTATCCCAGGAAGAGTGAAACTTGCTCTCTAATCAAAGGGTTTATTCCTTAATTTTTCGGGGTACAGTAGGGTTAATCATGAATTCTTCTGCAAAAAATCTGTAACGGCTCATAACGCTTGGCTACTAAATCACGCCAAAAGACGTGAACGGCTCATAAAGTGTTAAATTACACTTTTCGCAGACGACTTAAAAATATTTCGATCTATTACTTCAGTGGAAGATGCCCTTTCGTTGAAGCTGGACATTGATTCTTTGCACGGTTGGTCAATACTAAATCGTCTTCCATTAAGTATTGGAAAGTGTCAAACAATGACATTTTCTGGATCGTAACTCTTTCTAAGCAATCGTCTGTTAAAGATCTGGGTATTTTCTTTGATTCTAAGTTAAAATTTAGTTTACATGTATCGGACGTGTGTATGAGATCATCAAGAATGTTGGGATTTGTCTTGAGAAATTTTCACCACATACGTAGAACCTTAGTCATACGAGTGCTATACGATGCATTGATTCGGAGTTTGCTTGAATCAGGTTCCATTATATGGGCGCCTTATGACGTCTCGAATTCCCTCAGATTAGAGAAGATACAGAAGAAATTTCTTAGGTATCTCTACATGAGGGAGTTTGGATTCTACCCAAGTTTATACCCCAGCGCATGGGTGCAGGGTTGCCTGGGGTATATAACCCTCGAGAAAAGAAGATCGATTTATTTGGCAAAGCACTTCTTCAAGCTATTGGTTGGCGCAATACATAACCCCTTGTACTGTGCGAGTTGTCCTTATGGGCGCCACCTCACTACCATCGAACTCGTTCGCGTGTTTTCTTCCGCCAAATGCGAGGACAGGTGCACTCAGAAACTCTCCGGTAACCAGAGCTATTACTCTGCTCAACCACTTGGCCGAATATGTGGATATATTCAATGTCAAATATAGCCGTTTTGTTGATATCCTATATGAAATTTTATAATTCTTTTCTTCTCTTTATTGTAATATATGTTGTTGTGTGTTATTTATTTTTCTCATGTATTATTATGTGTTATGCGTGATTGGCGAACTGGGTCATTCTGTAATGCCAATCACGCATTGTCTTCAAATAAATAAATAAATAAATAAATAAAATTACCAATGTTATGTATTAACTATAAAGCAATATTTTTATAAATTTCTGACACACAATAGAATATTTCATGATATATAAAAATAAGGTTGTTAATTATAATAAAATTAATAAATTAAAACTTCTTTAAGAAAACCTTTGTTTGAAATGTATAGTATATAATTTAAATTGCTAACTATTTATATATTATTATTAAAAATAGATAGATTACGCTTAATTATAGTATACATAATATAATTATAGAAATAAAAATCGTAAAGATATACTCGATAGAATTTGAAAGTCAGCAAATATTTCACTCGCTTTTTTGTCCTAGCGTGATTAAAAATGCAATTACTCATAAAGTGCATTAAAAGCGCAAGATATACAATTTAAAACTAATAATAAACAGCAGTCACAAATGAATTATGTCAATAAATGACTGAAGACGTATATATTTATTATTATTTTTTTACATATAAGGTTTTTCTTTAGTTTATTTTTAATTTAAACGATTAAACTAATACGATTTAATATTATGAAGCCGTAACCCGAGTCTGATATGATCTTTCATCATTATTATTTTTACCAAGCCGTCTAGTTTTTCTCCCATAATGTGATGGAAGAATATAGAACTTAATTCAGCATGCTTAGCTTTTTTAAGATGGATATTTTTGGTACAAATAAATGTATTCGTTTCTAATCTCTGACTTTGATGATACAAATCTGTATTAAAATACTAGAGGTATTTAATTTGCTTGTAATCTTAATACCTCTGCTCACATGTTCCTTAGGTAAAAAATAATCTAAGATTGCAACCTGCTAATATTTGATAAATATTAAAATTGATAAGCGGTCGCGGTACGTTGAGGAACAGGGGCCGGATCCGAAAGTTACCGCTGATGAACTAAATTATGCCGAACAACAAAGTTAATATGAAAAGTAAGTATAAAGTATTGTGGTTCCGCTTTTGATGTTGTTAGAGCGGCGTCGGCTTTGAGAGCCCGCGAGCTTTTGTCGCCAGATGAGCTTTGCCGAAAACAAACCGCCAAACTGTGCGGAAGCCGCGCCCAGAGTCAATAGGAATTATTGGCGATAACTTAACGGAATATCTGCCGACGATGCCCACCCCACAGCCTCTGATTCCAAAATTGATCAATTTGATTTCGTTTCAATTAGAGCAAATATTTGGCGGGAGCGCCCCGGGGCGCCCGAGAGAGAATTTAATTAATCACTTCATTTGTGATGGCAACATTGTGCCCGCTATAATATTAAATGCAACATTATTTTATATTAATTATTGCAAATTGAATGTTGGCGGATGGTAATACCATTTATTTTCGTTCGAGGCGTGATTATTCGCGGGGAATTCTTAATATTTATTTAAGCGCGGCATCTAAATACTAGACGATATGGAGGAAAATGTGTTTGGAAAATTCAGAAATGTTTAATATGAATTTCATTTTAATAAAAATACTACCATTGTCAATATGAATTCTAAAAAAAATATATAGTTGAATATCAATTTAATATGAATATTAATAATCGTTGTAATATTCTATGTTGTCAAATTATCTGATAATATTGATCATGTAAACATGTCTGATATATTTTAATATTACTCTGCGAAATTATTACCTTTATTAATATACGAATTATATAAAAAAATATTATGTCTTGCATTTTTCAGACTTAATAATGTTACTATTCAGCTGAAGTTACATAAGAATTATAATTAAATTGATTTTCTAGGGCTTTGCAATTTTTATTAATACTTATCAGATGACGTATACTTTAATCTTATACAGTCATTAAAACTTTATTCATATAATAGAAATATAAGGTACAATTGGCGTCAATAAATTTCGCGAGCTTCCTTGACCTAATTTTCACTGTTTATTTTTTTATAATATTGCGTACAGCAGTGGTCGCCAAACTCAATAAGGATATGAGCTACTTTCGGAAATTAAAATTGTCTGCTGAGCTTCTTATACATATTCCTATTCCCCTCCCTATTTTTTTTAAATGAATTATTTTTTAACTTGCGGACCAATAAATCCATAATTTAAATCCTGCGGATCACCAATAGGATTTTATAGTGTTAATTATATTTAGAGATAAAATCGTAAAAAAGTTTTAATATTTATTATTATAAAACCTTAATAAAATAAAAAAAGGAGCAGCGCAACGAAAATCTATTAATTTTCCACAAAAAAAATACAAGCTTGCTTAACCTAGAGTCTAGGTCCTAGAGTCTAGGACCTAGACTCTAGGTTAAGCAAGACTCTAGGACCTAGACGATGGGGGTCTTTTTAGGACCCCAAGTTTTTGATTATTCTTAAATAACAATTTTAATATAAATCCTACGTATGTAAAAAGTCAATAGAATAAATAATATAAATAATCATTGACTTTTAATGTTTGCAATTTCTAAAAAAATAATGTAAACCGACGGGATGTTTTTTCTAGCTTGCATCCAGTACGATGTGTAAATTCAAGTGAAACCATACTAGTAACACGTGCAGTGAGCTCATTCATCCATTTTTTAGCATGAGCCAAATGAGCCCCAGATGTTTAGGGTATTTTTTCCATAGTAAATAGACCCCATCGGACGACTCTGTTGGTTTCGAGCCGCCGTGACGGATCGGTTAAAGTGAAGGGCGCTAATCGTGCATAGGGATTCTCATATTCTCCTTGAGCATACACAAAAGTGAGACCATGTGGTATTATATCCATTGCTGACTGTCACTCCTACCTGAGAAAATAAGCGAGAGAGAGAGAGACGAAGTGTATTGAGAGCATGTTATGAATATGATAAAATATCTTACGCGAGCTACCGAAATGTCACTCGCGAGTGACCGGTAAAAAAGAGTATTTAACATAGACAAAGTTATATTTCAAGCTATGACATCAACAATGATAAAAAATTCTATTGCACTGAATCGCGAAATTCAAACACGTTACTGATTTCATTTGCTGATTACTAATATGCATTTGCAAAAAAAAATACATTGCATACCAAAATTACACAGATAAAAGTGTTGCACTTTGCACTATGACAAAAGACAAAATTGAATGAGAGCAAATGCAAAAATATCCTCTTTTTTTTTTTTTACGGAGACGCGAAATTTGAATAAGTGCACAGGGCAACTTAAAAGCTCATACGACGTCACACGCGAATATGAATATGTAAAACAGGATGCAGAAATTTTACTCTGTGGCTTTCTGTGCATTGTGCGAAAATAATTTGCTATTCGCGGTTGGACTAGCGATTCGGACAGTATTACCTTTATCAGCGGACCGCGATAAACTATGCGTTTATATAAATCCCGGTGATTTATGTGGTCGACAAAATCATATTTTCCAATATGCCAGGTGCACGAATTGTCGAATTTGTGGTCTAAAATTTAGCCAATGGTTTAAAAAAACATTTTTTTTTAATAATTATATCGATTTTACGCGAAGACATGTTATTTCCAGGGATACTGTGGATTTAACGATCCGAGTCGTTTGCAGGATGCTGAGATTGTAGCCTCAAGGAATGTGTTCCTAATAAGACATTTCCCTGTAATTTTCGACTTCATTACACATTCAATTTAGATAATGAGGTACAATAAGGGAATCGAAATTGACACTACACTATCGCTATACGGTTGTGGGTAAGCAATGGTTTCAGAAACATATATGGAGAATATAAGACAAACTAAGAATATTCAATTTATAGCAAAATGGTATAAAATAAGACTACACCGTGTCTGATAAATATATAAATAAATAAGGTTTTTATACCTTGTCAATATTTTATATAATAATATTAATAATAATTTTATATTTTTCTTTCAATAAATCAAAATAAAGATATATTATTAATAATATTGTACATGAAACCCCTAATCTGCATTTATAAATCATTTAAAATGCTAATCAAATAATAGAAACAATATTTAATATAGTATTTACATATAAAAAGAAACTTGAATATCATTAGAAAATTAGATAATTTAATAACGTTTTTTACTTGTTTTTTTTAAAAAATAAATAGTTTTTTTTAAATTTATTAATGCAAGAAAAATGTAGTACATTAAATAGAGAAATGAAGAAAAATTTTGTCGGGAAATCTCACCAAGGTTTTCGAAACAACCTTTATTAATATAATTCGTATTTAATACTAAAAACATAATTTATTATAATTATATGCTATTATTAGTTGACATAAAAAGTATATAATACATTATTTCAAACGATTTATTTATATATTTTAATGGAAAAATTAAAAAAAAATATGATTTATTATTCTAATACTATAAATTAATTGAGGATTTAAGTGGAAGCTTTTGAATTTGCGGTTAAATAGTTTTTTAATCATTAATCAAAATTTTTCAACTTTTCTAGTTACATTCCTCATGCACCTAAGTTCTTTTTTTATATAAAGGGGACCGAAAAGTAATCAAATTAATTTTGATTAAGGAATGAAGGCAAATGAATCAGTTAAAAAAAATATCGATACTTACGGGGAGACTAAACAAATGTCATCGGTGGTTTAAAATATTTAAAAATGGAAATAGGAATCACAAAAATGTCGCACGAAAAGGAGGACCTTAAAAATTAGATGATGATATCCCGAAGGCGATGGTGGATTCAGATCCTCGTCAAACAATTGAGGAATTATCATTGAAGATTGGCTCTCAATGGTCTACAGGTCAGGACCATCTTCGTGGCATATGAAAATTGTACAGGCAAGGATTTTGGGAACCACTGCCTTCAAAATGCCAACAAAATGTATTCGAAAATGATGGAAATTATTTTGTTAATTAGTATTTAAGATTTTTTTTAATAAATAGATGTTTATGCAAAAAAATAATTTGATTAATTTTCGGTCCCGCTAATATATAGGTTTGTATGTACATAATATCACACATTTATTCAGATGATTTTTTAATAACTGATCACTTAACATTTCTGTATAATTACATATAAAAACAGATAAAAAGTGAGGAATGAGCTTGGGAAAATAGTGGCATTTCCTAAAAGCTCTGGAAGTTCTTGTTTTTTGCTATTAGCAACAAATGTTCATGATCAAGTTTTAAGCATTTCAACATTGTTTAACCTCTTGCAATGTACAATCTTGCTCATAAAAGCTGTCAAGGCATTTGTTAATTTTATGATATATTTATTATTTTTTTGCTATCTGAAGATTCAGTTTATTCCGGTCAAAAATGTGCACTAAATAAGCAAGACGTATAATCCTTTCCTTATTATTTAGGCAGGACGAGAAATCCAATTAGTTTTGAAGATAAAAAAAAGCTCACCACCAAGCTCCATTGATATTAGTCAACAAAAGATTTTCTGATTTAGAAAAAATGATTTTTTCCTTAAATATCTATGATCTTTGTAGTTAATAAAATTAATGCTGCAGACTAGATCTTCTGCACAAGTTTCTTCTCCAATCATTTTCCAATAAAATTTCATGTTTCAGCAATTCAGAGACTCTCTGGATTTTTAAACTTCCCCAGCGGTTGGAAATCCCTATATTTGACCATATTAGTGAGCATACGAGTACTCTTTTCCTCCGGCATAATAAATTGTATTTATTAAATAAATCCTTGCCACAGTTTATCAAAATAATATATACAATATATGCCGAGGGGTTAAAAATAAACGCAACGATAATTTAACCCAATAAGACTAAACAAACGATCCACACTATTTATTTATATTTATTTTACACGTTTCCGGAAGTGTCCCGACAAATTGGATAATGCACGCGGGTCCGTCTCCCCAGTGGCGGCGGACAGAGTGCGGCCTCATTATGATCTTCTGGTTTGTTTGCGGCCAAATTCGGTGGAAGTAATGGTGATGCGACAGTTTGGGAAGCTTTGTCCGAAAATCCGAGGGTCGCAATCAAGACAAAAGGCCAGACGCTCAACAAATTGAATTTGTCAGCGCGATCAAAGGGGCCGAGTTTGCGGGCGGGCCTCACTCACCCGCTGTACAAATATATTAGACCCGTGGCAAAGCACTCTGCACTGTCTCCCCCGCCGCCAAACACATGAATATGTCATGGTGGGGACGTGTGGTGTCGCATTTTCAGCCCTCGAGGCCGCCGTGCCCTGAAAAATGGTGACGAAATCCGGGGTTTGCTCTGCGCCAGCCGGATGTTTTAGTGAATTCCATCGTATACTCTTCTTAGTTATTTCAACTATGGAATCCTGCACTCGTCTCTGTGTCAACAAATCTTACCGAAACATTTAGATAAAAATAGTTTTTAATAGCCTGCTCTGAATCTTTCAGATATTAACCTCATATGAAATGACTGTGTCACAAAATGCGAATCCTTTTAGAATAAAAAAATAAGCTTTCGAAACATTTCAGATATCTTGCATATTTTTTTGGTAAATTATCAATTGGTGATATTTAACCTTTTCCACTCTGAAGGCCAGCAGTTATGGCCCAAAGACGGAATAAGTTTGCGCGTCGATTTCAATAGGGCGCAGGTAAATTTTACGAATTACGGCTTTCGATTCTAAATATAGAAAGGGTTGCACATGTGGAATAACCCACCATTTTTATTTACTTTATAATTACGCGTAATAAATTCTCAGAAATATGTGCATTTATCGATATATTTCATATACCATTGTTTTGGAGCAGTCTGTCGGGTTTTTCTATATCGGAAAGGGTGTCCGAAGTCTGCCTCGGTACTGTGACTGATTTATGTATTGTGGAACTATTTTTTTAAATTCCGTTACATTTATAATTATTTAATAAAAAATAGTGAACTGTAAAATCAGTGAAATAGGAGTTAATAATTAAAAAATAAACTATGGAAAAGCAATAAAATAATTAAAGTTTTGTTTTCAAATCTAATGATACTTGACTAAGTGATTAGGAAATATGGGATTATAATTTGGTGCATATTATTAAGGATTAGAAATATATATACCTAGAAGCGAGGAAACGAAGATGGAGGAGAATTTAATATTTGTTAACCACGACATCAAAAAAATTGGTAATTCCTGTCTAATAATTTTAAAAAAAATTAACCTACGCACGTTGATAGAATAGTAGGGGAAAATATCTCATTTTTGGAGCAGTCTGTCGGTTTCTTCATATCGGAAAGTTGTCCGAAGCTGTGTCCTGTGACCCTATTTTTTTGTATTGTGGAATTATTATTTTTTTAATTCCATTACCTACATAATTATTTGATAAACATAGTGATACAGTAAAATCAGTGAAAGTTTTGTTTTAAAATTCTATGATACTTTTGAATTTAAAGCATTTTTGGGTGTGATTTTAAATATGGGAGTTAGACCTCGCCTAGACTTGCAGGATTATTTTTCGCCATTTTTTAGTACGATCTTTAAAAGAGAGTGTTTTTTTTACAAATCTTTTGGATGTTAGATTTACATAACAACCAAGATATCAATCGCGAGGAAACTAGTCCTCAATATAGAATAAATAAAGTCGATTTTTACATGAAGCATTTAGACGAAAAATTTAAAGAACACCTATTCCCTGGAAAAGAAATAGTGGTTGACGAATCTATTGTAAATTTTAAGGGAAAAAATTGTTTTATGACATATAATCCCAATAAGCCAACTAAATGGGCTATTCGTTTGTATGTATTGGTTGATTCTAGTAGTGGCTGTATATATTCATTCATACCTTATTACGGCTCGCTTACGACTGAGAAACTTACTAGACCTGACCTACAGTTTACATCCAAAATCGTTTTGCAATTTTATAACAATCTTTTGCAAACAATTTCAGAAGCCGAGGATTATCATGTGTATACCGACAGATTTTACACCAGTCTTCCACCTTCCGATGAATTATTGAAACTAAAAACACATTTAACAGGGACAATAATGACCAATAAAAAAATTTGCCAGTTGCTATAAAAAAACCAAAATTATAACAAAATAAAGTAATACAGTTTTTTTACGTCAAATACACCCGTTTGCAAATCAAATGCACCCTTTTACAATTCAAATGCACCCTTTTGCAAATCAAATACAACTTTTTACAAAATAAATACAACTTTTTACAAATCAAATACAACTTTTTACAAATGACGTAAAAAGACTGTAGCGTATGGAAGTGAGAATACTATGATTCTAGCTTAGAAGGAAAAAAGAGTAGCGACGATGCTAAGTAATTGCCATTCCAACCAATTACATACAATTAAAAGAATTAGAACAGGTGGGATAGAAGAGGACAATGTTATACTGGACATTTCCAAACACACCGGATGTATAATGTTCAAAAAAGTATTTATTGGATTATTAAATTTCAAATGACATATGTCTCAATGTTATTCGTAACGGGGAGTATATATTTTTTCCTAAAATTAGCCGAACTGTTTTTTCATCGGCTTCAAATTATTTTATGACATTTTTGTTGTTATTCATTAATATAATTTACGAAAAGAATTGTGCTGAGTGTATTTAATTTCATCATTCATAATAACCCATCAAAAATAAAGTAAAATATTAATATATTATATGTAATACGTTGACTTTTAAACACCGGGTATATTACCCGGGTGGGATAATTCTCAGCCAATGAGATGTTTGCAAATTCAGGTATAAATGTTTTTTTAACCGTTCCATTGCGGCAGCTCGAAAATTATTGCGTCATTCGAATGGGGTCTATTACAGACCTATATATAGATATTATATCGCACCGGATGCAAGAAAAAAAAACGTTTTGTTTCTCGTGAATATTATTTTTTTCGCAATTACGGGCAATCGATTATTTATTTTCTAGACGATTTTATACAAATGTATAATTTATATTAAAAAATATTCAATAAAATCTAAAACTTCCTATTAGACCCCATCGGCATGTCCATGTTAAAAGTAGGCGTATGTCGTAAATCAACCCAGGTATAAACCCCTTTACTGGTTGTTCCTAAAGAAATTGTACCAAGAATTTGCATTCGATTATCTGCGAATATTTCCTATTCTATGCATAATTTATAATTGTTATCATAATAAAAATTGTGAATATAAAAATCAATTAAAGCAAACTTTTTATTTAAGTACAAATAAGCAAATATTTTTAACAAAGTGAACCACAATTTTATTACATAATCACGGTCATACACATTTGAATGAACTCGTGTCAGCATTACCAGACAGTGTGCCAAAACTAATGAACCAAGTTTTTTAATTTTTAATTAGTAAAAAATGATTAAATCACAAATTAAAAACAATATTATAGATGTTTTTAATTCTGTTTTCCTAAATATATATATATTTTTTTAAAATTCGTATTTTTTTTTCATCCAGAGTGGTAAAGGTTAAACTTTATATAAATATTTATATGGAAAAAAATACTGCACCCAGCTGATTTACTATGCATTCGAGAGGACTTGGTGAAGATGAATACTTGTGTTTCTAGCAGGGTGTTTCTAGCAGGGCGGAGCACCTCCACACTATCACTGTGATGTAAAAGTGTATCTAGGAGAGAATATTTCAAACACCCTACTAAACTTTTTTCTTGAAGAGAAAGACTACGCTAGAAAACCGACGACACTGAAAGAATTAAAAAAAATAATCTAGGGGTCAATTTCCAAAAAGTACCAAACTACGCAGTAGTTTTTGGTTTGTGTCCTTTCAAATATGGAAAGTGAAAAGCAGCATTTTCAGCATATTTGACTTTTTTACCATTTAAAAGATAAAAATGCTTTTTTTGGGAACGACTTCTTAAGAAAAATTCCATATTTTTCTATACTTCTTAATATTATTAAATCTTTCTAATATTTATTTTATTATTATTTAATACTCAAATGACGATTTGTATCTTTAATCTTAGAATATTAAAGCTAGACTGTATTTGTCAGATTTAAAATTGTTTCCCGGAAAGTTTTAAAATATTATATATTTTTTGTAAATAAAATATTTTGACATTTGACCAAAGAAAATTAATTTTCAATCAATATTTATCAGCCACTATAGTGCTAAATTTTCTATGCTCATGGATCACAAATTTACATCCACGATAATCAAAATATTTTATTATTTCGAATTATAGTAATTTTTTACTAATAATAAATAATTATTAATATTTTAAATACCCTTTGAAACGTTTTTTCTATTTACTTAAGTTAAGCATATTTAACTGATCCGTCACGACGTTTCAAAACTAACGCCGCTGGCCGATGGGGTCTATTTGTATGCAATGGATGTATCAAAATAGACTCCAAGAATTTTAAGTCAAGAATTAACCACTTCTGTGGCCAACCTCCTGGAAAAAAGAGGGTAATTGTTCTCGAAAGATCAAATTACGACACGTACTCAACCCGCGCGATGCGTTCTCTAGACTGGTGGGGGAATGACCCGAGCTGGATTCAGGCAAAATCACTATAAAAAGTTTCGTGTAGATGTGCCCGAATCCAGTTCGGGCAAATCACTGTGTCAGCAAAATATCTACCCGAATTATATTCGGGCAAATCACACAAGTGGTTGATAAATTTTTCGACAATACCTTGACATTTTAAAAAAATGTATTATCCTATGAATAATAATAGTTATTAATTATATATATTATATAGCGACGTGCGAACGGGGCGACGGTTCGCCACGACTGACCCCCGCTCCCGTCTCGACGTATGTGGTTTCTCCACTTGCATAGCACGATATTTTTTCTCGCTCGCACTTGCACTTGTGCTATTTTTTTTTTCACGCTCATACTCGGTACGGACTGATAAAAAATACCGTACCCGTGGCAATGGAAAACAGTATTTGAATTTTCATAAAATATTCATACTTTTTTAATGTATTATATGATTAGGTATCAGTGAACAAAACAATTAAACAAGACAACAACAAACTAAGCAAAAAAAAAATAAGAATGAAAAGCTTCCGACGACTACACGCAGAGGTATGTCTGACTAAAGTTAAATAAGAAAAGTATTAGAATCGTAACACATGTTAATGTATAAATTATTTTTATAAAAAAATGTCAATAGAAAAGAGCTCATAACGATGCAAACGTAGAAATAAAGTCTCGCTAAGAAAACTAGATTCGGTGAGTCTAGCATTTATAAGTATCTCAGTTGAACGAAAAATCTCCATTATTTACTTATTACATGATAATCTAGTTTTTAATGTTTTACATATTGTAGTATTGTTAAGGGTCTGCTTAAATCTGGACTAATATTAGTCTATCTAAGATGACTTTTTCTGCTCTCGCTACGTGTCCGTTAAATATATGGTTTGTTCTTTTAGCTCCACAATATGGGGCTAATATTTATTTAGATTTTTTATAGGATGCTTATTCTTATAGAGATATGTATAGCTTAATTCACTAACTGTTCTAACTTTAGAGATTTTTTTAAGGTTAATATTTAGATTGTTTGATTCCTTATGGGTCGTTATTTTTTTTTCATAATTTCGGTTTTCGAAGTTCAGACAACCGAAAGGCTAATACCATCGGTCCATACGATCTATTTATAAATTCAGCCGAAAAAAGCGTACAGGATAATTGGTTTTGTTTGTTGTGCGTTTGGATTATGGCAAAAAAAATCCAGTTCACCGTATAATTTGCCGACTTGTTTACAAGACAGTAAAGTTAATGGGATTGTAAAAGGATTTCATTCCACCGGGACACGGTTCACTACCTCGTGGGAAAATATTGAATTAAAACGAGAAAACAGAGGAGCCGTTGTTGCCGCTTTTTTTGCACGTATTTAATAATTCCTACGGAATATGGTGGGTGGGGGTTGGCGAAAAAAAAAAAAAAAACAAATTGGTACTATCATGTTAATGCTTTGTGACGGTTGAGCGCTATAACGCGATTAAAAATGCAATTTTATCAGGGCCCAGTTGCTTGTGTGTCGGTACCAATTTGAATACGCGAGTCTTTTGCAAATTTCATGGAATAAATAATGAAGAGGTCGAATGATTGGCGTAATGTAAAAAAAATACTTATATAATCCTATTAGAATAAGTAAATTGCGTCTGAAGCTTTGCCCATATTGCTTGCCAATCCTCCTCGGTAAGTCTTGACAAAGTTGCGGAACACAAATATATCAAGGCCCGTTCACAAGACGTCTGGGATGTCCATTAGTATATTGAAACGGTCACTAGACCACATCAGATATGTGACCACACATGAACGGATATCTTGTGTGGCATACACAGCTCTGTATGTTTATGTACATACATTGATTTGACTCAAGATGTGTACCTGATGAATCGAACATATAGCCGACGTCAAATAATTTCGCGAGGTGAAAATTTTACAAAAAACTCTATTCATTATTAAAAATATATATTAACTTATTATGGTCCACTCGAATGCTTGAAAAACATTTTTGCATAATAACGGCAAAAGTATTAGGTTGTTTTGTATTTTAAAAATAACTCTTGAACCTTACAAACGATTAATTTAAAAAATAGAGCCTAATTTCTTTATAGTTGTATATGTCTTTATAAATCACAGTGGTGAGATCTGTATTCAATATTTAAAAATGTTTTTTAATGGTCGTCACTAATAAATATATTTTATTTAAACTGTTTACCCTGTTAATATTCAATATATTTTTAATTTTTATTATTTGATATTAAAGAATATACCTTCACATATATGCATTTAAATTTTCATAACTATAGTTCAAACAGAAAAGAAGTTACAATTTTTTTGGTGCAGATTTATGTATAAGGATTATTTTTAGCTTCAAACAATAGAAATATATTTTTTAATAATTAAGGCGACATCTCTATGTTTACTCTATCCACTCCGAAGGCCATAACTGCTGGCCCTAGTGTGGGCAGCTCGGAAGGCTATAAGTTTATGCACTGTTTCATTAGGGCCCAAGTATAGAGAAAAATTAGAACATACCAAATGCCCTTATATTTTTTTAAAATTATCTTTATGATTAATAAATTGAATTTTTATTTTTAATAAATATGTTTCACGGAGCTATTAATATATAATATATAATGTAGTTCCAAAAAGTAGGAAAAACCTCGTACAACCTCCTCAAGGACAAAGAAATCGACTGACTATCCCAAAAATATTGCCATACAAAATATAACTCAGGTAAAGAAATGCAATTATTATTTATGAATTTATTAAACGTAGCGATAAATAAAAGCAAATAAATGTAATAATCTTTCTTTAATCTTAGACTCAATAATATATTGTAAAATTTGCCTTTGCCCTATTTAAATCGGCGCTTAAACTTATTCCGTCTTTAGCCCATGGCTCTTGGTCTTTGGAGCTACCTACAAAACTCTCTTGGGCTAGGAGTCATGGCCTACAAATTGGAAAGGGTTAAAAACTATTTGTAGGATTAAATATTTATTGCCTAATTTTATTTCAAAAATATATAATGTAATCAGCATCAAGAAAATATAAATAATTTATTTTAGTAAATGTCTGCTAATAAATCATCCATGGGTAGAATAATGACCAACGATGGTCATTGTTATTTCATATTATTATGTTATACTGCTTAAGAAAAAAATGTGTTCAAGAGTCAGACAGTTTTTTATAAAAGGTGAACAAAATAGTACAGTCAACCATTCTATAGCGTTCAAATAGGGACCACGCTATAGAAAGTTAGGCACCCATACAAAATTTGGGGTTAGGTTCTTTTAATTGTATTTTGCTAATTGAAGCAAATCAAACACTTGACCCATTTTTATATTTTCCATGACCTTGCACGTGTTTAGTTGGATAACGATAGCTCGTGCTTATAGACGCGAGGGGGTATTGACCTAGCTTATTTCTTCCTGTTTTTATTTTTTTTAAAATGCTTTAGCATATAATGAATAAATAATATAAAGTAAATATTAACTATGAAAGCTTTTCGGAAATATATTTTCATTAGGATACATAATAATATATTAAAAATAATTAAGAATAATAATTAATTAAGAATAATTATTATAGAGACCTTATTATGTTACTAGTTCTTAAACAATATTATTATTGAGATTAATAGATATGCACGTACGTATAATTAAATAGTTTTTTTTATGCAAAAATAAAATGATTGAAAACCCCCTTAACACATAACTAATGCCTTAAAAATTGTATGCATTGATTTACTTGATCATATAGTCATCATCGCAGATAGTACTCGGATGGGTTCCGAAGAATTCTGAGTAAACAAAGGGGTGGAATGGAGGCTGATGACCTTCATTTCACAAAAAAAGAATTCCCAAAAAAATGAGCTGGAAGCGGGCAGCAGCGCTTTTCAGTATATAAAAAAACACTGTGGTGCAGAAGGTATCGGGAAACCACTGCACTATATATTCCCATGAAAACTATGTCCATAGTCATTCATAATGGAAATCATGTACATAGTGACGTTCCTCAGAAATGAGGAAAAGTGGATAATTAGTCTTCAAAAAAGCCAATTATATAATCAAGTAGAAATTTATGAAAAACATACAGCATTGTACACATATTTTTTTTATTATACTATTCGTGAAATTATTTGACGCTTACGGTAATCGGAATCATTTATATATTTTTTTAGTATTATCTGATTTTAAAGATTTTTAATAAATATTAAAACTTCAATTTTATTTTTATTTTGTTTTCTTGTGTCTCAAATAAAATCATAAAATCGACATATTTTCAGAAAAATGTAATAATAATGACTAATAAGTTAGTATTAAATAAAAATAATTAAAGTAATATTCTTAGTTTATTAAAGATTGATAATAAAACTCTACCGGAGTTTCGCTCAGGTGCAATTTACCTTTTGATACGCTATTTTAAAGCTTATCAGATTTAAAGGCTCATCGATTTTGTTAATAAATTGCATTCTAATATATAGGTGTCCGACGAAAAGTATGAATTCAGGGAATTCTTTATAACACTGATCAGGGGATATGTAAGAGGAAGACACCATTGAATGTTTTATAAACAAATATTTATGTACGTAGTTTGGTGCGTTGGAATTAATTAATTTAATGCGATCTATCCTGCGTTAAATAAATATTATAAATTTCAATCCAACTGAAATAGTATTAAAAGTTAACCAGTGTCATGGTTTGACACTTGGGGAGATTTTAATGTGAGAGACTCATTCCTGTTACATCTTTAGAGTCTTTAGAATATTTATCAAAGCTGTTATGCCATCAAAATAAATAAATAATTCAATAAAAACATTTTCTGTACATGATTTTCTTAAGATATAATCAATTATATATATGTTCTAGTATGTAAATGATCTAAAAGGTTCTAGTAAAGTGACATTTAATTATTGACTTTCTAATATGTATTAACACTCACCCCCTGTACCTAGTGGCAGCGTTGCATCATCATAATTGGAAAGTGCAATCTACTGCAATATATTACATCTCTGGGGTATCGTAATAATCGGTTCAGCTATAATAACCTAGCAATTACCACGGCAGAGTTTTAAACGCCGTTGAGGTAGGGGTGGGTGGTTCTAATTACTAGGTTTTAAATTAAAATTATGGCTATAATTTCTCTTATTCCACAAACGTTTTACCGTGTCAATTAAAATAATATTAATGGGATTTTGATTAGTATGAAACGCTGAAAGGGTTGTATAGCCATAGAGTTATTTAAATGTTTTTGTATAATATGCCATAAAAATTATATTGCATTTCTATTTAATAAAATAAATATTTCTATTGTGTTGTGTTTGCCGTATTACGGGGTTTGCTCCCGTTATCAATTATTAACATGACCCGAGGGTCAAATGGAAAATTGGCGAAACGCTGCAATTTTCCGGCGCGATATTAATTTTCTCCGATACCGCCCGCGTTGGTATGAGAAAAATCGAAGCACGTTTTTTTGTCTTTCGGGCCTATTTTTTTAATTAGCGAAAAATCGCGACGCCAAAATCGGCCATCGAGCGCACTCGGCGCTCGCGTAATTTGGGAGTGGTCGGGCCTTTATCGCCCCGGGCCCAGACCGCACTATTTGGTAGGGCGCCATGCGAACATTAATTATTATTTGCATAGGCAAATTTTACGAGCCCCCCAAAAATGGACTGCAAGTGTAGTGTGGCCATTTTTACATGGACGTGACACACGTTGCCAGTGGTGTTCCACGGCCAAAGACCCAATTATCAGGGCTGATGGAAACCATCAACAGTTTATTAAGCGATATCGTTCATTAGAGAAAAATTGAATATTATCCGATGATATCAAATAGTGTTGTAAAAGTTGTATATTTTCTTAATATTGATAAATTAATTTAAAAATCATAAAGATTATCAAATCTATCGTGTTATCTCAAATGATTTGTGATTCTAACATATGTCAAATTATCATTGCTACAGTAATAAATAAACGTTTAAAGAATGTTGTCTCGTAAACTTCTTGGACAGGAACTAATAATAGTACATTAACTACTGAAGAACTGAGCCATAAATAAGCCTTGGATTATTCTTTAAATTTGAGGCAAGTAATTGATATAAGACTTTATGTAAAAAAATTGTGACACTTTCTCCGCCAGCTAAAACATTAAAACAGTTTTTTAGTAGGAATTTTGAATGTTTTATTAAACATTTTTGGGCTCGATGTATCCAAATTAAATGAAATTTTAATAATAAATAAGTCAAAACCCAAAGAAAACTCTTTACAGTTGTATATGTCTTTATAAATCACAGTGGTGAGGTCTGTATTCAATATTTAAAAATGTTTTTTTATGGTCGTTACTAATAAATATATTTTATTTAAATTGTTTACCCTGTTAATATTTAATATATTTTTAATTTTTATTATTTGATATTAAAGAATATACCTTCAAATATATGCATTTAAATTTTTATATTTATAGATCAAATTGAGAAGAAGTTATAATTTTTTTGGCGCAGATGTATGTATAAGGATTATTTTTAGCTTCAAACAATAGAAATATATTTGATTACAAGAAAATCTGCAAAGACAAATAATAGACTAATTTTTCCAAAATAACATAAATAAAATTTAAGCTAGATATTTTGTAAAACTGTTTAACCGTTCAGACGTCATGGCGTGCAGGCACGCAAAACCGGCTAACCAACAGCGCAACGGCAAACGCCTTTTAAATGAAAATGAATGCAGAAACATCCTTTGAAGGCAATGTGACTGTAGAATGTCGATATGTTTAGCCGTTTCATTTTATTTGAAGTTTATACGGCGTACGCTAAAAATCCATATAATTGGCTTGGCGATTAAAGGGTTTCAGATGTTTCACAATACGTCTTATGTATAAATAATTATAAATCTTAATCCAACTTAAATAATATTACAATTCACCAGTGTCGTGTTTTGACACTGTTTGACAAGTTTACCCTTAACCCTTTAATCGCCAAGCTAATTATATGGATTTTTACAGTACGCCCCATATTTAATCATAAACTTTAAATAAAATGAAACGGATAAACATATCGACATTTGATGTCTCTGCATTAATTTTCATTTATAAATATTATATTTACTTACAAATAAATTCGTAGTAGCGTTTTCCGTGGCGCTGGTGGTTAGACTGATTTTGCGTGCCTGCACGCCGTGGCGTCTGAACGGTTAAAAGCGAAAGTCTTCAGGGGAAGAATACTGAAAAAAACATCCTGTTTCATCAGCATTAAAGATATATCTTGGAGCATGGTCTGACATTATAGAAGGAACATTCGTCTGCTTCCAATCTTCAGCGATGTTTAAATCAACCTCGATATTTCTCGCTAACTGATCTATACACGAGTGCTTCTTCTTGAAATGATTTAATGCAGCAAATCCTTAGCTACCTTCGATCATAGATGATTTTGTGAATATAATTGAATAATTAATCACACTGATTTAAATTTGAATAATGGCAAACTGTTTAAAATGACATGTAAGCGGAAGTTTTATCAAATATTCCTATGTGCAAATTTGCATTTTGGATACGCATCATGTCACTTAAATTGATGCCAATTTGCTATGGTAATTCCATGATAATAGATATAACACTGCGACTGGGGGAATTATCATAAATTACACGTGCAACTAGACCCCTGGATAAAAACACATTTTGCCGGACGGATCCTGGAATTAGCAAAATAATATCCCGTGCGCGAAATTTTACGATACCAACCTAGTTGTGTGCGAAAGGCCACGTGTTTTAATAGTGGGGCGTAAATCATCCCTTTTAAAACTAAAGGCCTGTGTCGTTCAGAGCCCGCACACCAAAAAAAAAAGGTGGAAAATTTTTTCGAGGGTCCATATATTTTCGGCAGTGTCGAAACCAGGTGCCTCTAATTAACCGGCGCCTCGGTTTCTGTATTAAAAATACCCTAGGCCCAATTAACGATTATAATTATTATTTATTATAAATAATTTTAATGAAAAACAATAATCACTGCGTATTAAATAAACTATGTATACATGTATTGCTATTTGTGACGTGACGGGTTAAACGTACAGGGTGGAATAAAAATGTCATCGCATTTTATGTAAACGTATTAGTACATGTCCGAATTGTATAATTTTCAGGGTTTCAAGATTTTCATCGCCGTAATTAAGTAGTTTCATTAAACAACACGAAAGTTCTGCACGCGATGTAAATATTTTACATAATTAAATTAACGTCACATTCCGATAATTTTTACATTGTGGCCGAAAAAATGTATGATACGGCATAATAGACCTTATTTCGCCTGAAACATTAATTTGAATTAATTTTATGAGATTTTTTTAAAACATGTTTTACATTAAAAAATATATTCGCTTAGAGAAATGAACACAAAATGTATTATGGAAATATTTGCGATATAAATTTATTGCGATGCTAAGAAATATTATCATAATTTAATTGGATTATTTTTTTACTGTAACACTCATATTTTATAAAGCTGGTTAAAGATACGAGGTCTATCACCTTAACCTTAAGTTTTTTCAAGTTGATAAATTGATAAATTCATCATAGATTTTCTAAAAAAATGAATTATTCTAAACATAAAAATAATTATTCATGATATGGTTTATAAGTTAGTAGATAATTCAGGTGCTTTAACTAATCAATGTGATACGTAAATGACAACGCTCTCGGGTATGTCTCGCCGTAGACTGAGTTCTTGCAGCACGTGTCACTTGCACTCGACACATCGTACCGGAATCGAGCGAGCAAGAATATCACAGGCATGGCAAACAGAAGCAAATATTGTTTTTTGTTTACATATATATTTTATATATAAAATATTTATACTTTTGGACGTATTAGACAAATAAAAAAATCGAATGATATGCAGGATTTATATTAAAAGAGTTATTCAAGAAAAATCAAAAACTTGGGGTCCCCAATATCAGTGGCGTACGGTGGACTTGATGTTGGGTGTGCTGAATGTGGAAAAATAATATACTGAATGTGGAAAAATAATATACAGTTTTTTTTTAATGAATTTAATTATTATTCATACATTAATTCTATTCTTCGTTTTTGTGATTGAAAATTTATGTCGCAAAAACGAAGAATAGAATTATTGTATCCCAATATACCCCATCGGCAAAGTTAGGTTAAGATGTTTAAAGAAACGAAGTATTTTACCTTAATTGATTACCTAATATTGACGAGATGATTGTAGATTTTAGAAATAATGTATAAAACGAAGATTTATTACTAACCCTAGGAAATATAATATTATTATTATTATTAAAGTGGCCTACTAACCCTGAGGCGGGTCTTTGACACCTGGAGGACACCTCCGTCTCAATCATAATGTTATGACTGTGACGGACGTTCTCTAAGGAATAAAGTATATTGTAAATTCATTTGGAAAAGATTTTTATATTTAAAATTTAGATATTTTAACAGATTATATTCATGAAAAACTTTTTTATTAATTTTTATGCTTTTTAGATAATGAATTCTAACTTATCTAATATTATTATTATAAATATATTTTTTATAATAAATTATCATTTTACAGACAAAAAAGTAGTGAATATAGGTTTTTTAAAACATTAATTAAAAAAAATACCAATTTTACAGCATTACATTTCCTGGACTAGAGTTTATAATTTTACGATTTAAATTTAAAGTTGGTTCAATATTTATGTTATAAACCTTTTTTTCTCGTGAAAAAAAATCTCTTTATAAAATTTCACGGCATTCTAGTATTAAAAAAAGTTCAGGTTTAAAAAAAAAACCTAAATTTTACCAAGAAACATCTCATTATTTATAAGAAGATATATTTTACTAGAATTATCCATAATTTCTGAATGCGCTATATGATACAGCTTCCTACGTTGCTTCGTCTTTCATTACGTAACTTTTCTATTAAACAAATCTGAATTTCATGCCATACATTCACCGTTTTATTCCTTAACGACATGCAACAATCCAGATTTTAGCACAGGGCGCCACGTGGCCCCAAGCACGGCTTGACAAATAAGCTGCCTGGCTCATTCCCGGATTCTAATGAAACACAATTGTTTAAGTATTATTTACGGGCACGGGCAGCAGTGCTGAGTCTTTCGCTTCGGTATCAAAATTTATGCTGCAATACCGTCGCTGAAATCCCTATATTTACAAGCAACTGCCTACTTAGTCCCGGCCCCCACCCCGGCGCTAATCCCCGGCGAGAGCCTTGCCGACTGCAAATATCTGCATGGAAATTAAATTCAGCGACCGTTTGTCATTTTGTAGCCAAAGCACATGGCTACACAGATCAATTTGCGCATTCAGAGTCGAAACAATAGCGACCGGGTAAAGATTTATCAAGAACATGTATCAGAATTGATGCGGATTAAAACTGAAAACTGCACATGCGACCAGTGTGCAGATTAAGCTGTAAACTCAGATTACAGTAATACGTTAAGGAATATCTGAAAACAGTTTTGTTTCATTTCTAGTTTAAATAAATAAACGACGAATCAAAATATATAATTTTATTTAAAAAAATCTATTTGTTGTACATCTACAACACTATGCATTCTTTCATAAACCAGTGTTGTGGCTTGTAAGTAACATGCATATTATATCAATGAGTTAATTTAATCACGACCGAGCTAAGTTAGTAATCGAATAGGTGTCCGACGAAATCTATGAATTCAAGGAATTCTTTATAATAAATAAAAATGGAAGAGACCTATTATCTCCGCATCCTTAAAAAAATATTTATTTTGGTTTTTGGACGCCTCTTATATCCTTCGTTGAATACATATTTATAAAAACAAATGATATAAATCGTAATCCAATATATGTAATGTTAAAATTAACCAGTGTCGTGGTTTGACACTGGGGAGAATATAAGAGTAAGTGACTCATTCCCCTTAAATATTTACAATCTGTATCGAACCTATATATAAGTGATTGATGCTTTTGAATCAATGTCATCCATCATAGTCAAATGTTTACAGTTATTATTTTTCTGCATATTTTTTGTGAATATTCTTTACATTTTGATATTTTACATTTATTTATTCTGAGCCATATATGTCAATGTCCGACATTATCTGTCCTTATGTCTTTTGTTGGTACATATTGAGTGGGTCCAGGTTGTTTTTATTGCTTTTATACCACTTTGAATGTTTTGAGCTATTTCGGCTACTTGAACTTGTGCGTATGAAGGTATTAATTTTTTACTCACTATGGAATTCTGACGAGTTATGTATAATATATTGTTTTATTATTTTATTTTGTATAATATTAATTACAGCTATGAAAAGCCATAAAGGCTTTTCATTTGAATAGTACATCTTATACCACACTGTCTATGAAATCGACTTCTCCCATGTGAGCATTGCAATCCTTTATTATTCTAGGACGAGGAATTATTATTTTTATTTTACTTTCGAGTCGTATCTTTTAACATCTCTTTGTACTGAGTAAAGATTAGTTTTCTGTACAATCTTGTTAATTAAATCAAAAAAATATATTCCAATTATATAAGTTGAGTACTCAAATGCAACTAAATTTTTAATAAAAAACATTTTTTAAGAAATATTATTCGATCACTACTCTCTGTAGAAAATCAGAAACAACAAAAAATCTGCAGAGTTTTCCCAACAGGTTATATTTGGATCGATATCCATGATTGGTAGATCTGCTTCAACATCAATAGGATCAATTCTTACATCCTCATAACCGTGTTTTATAGAGAAGG
The DNA here is from genome assembly GCA_022495035.1 of Philopotamus ludificatus. NCBI lineage: Eukaryota > Metazoa > Arthropoda > Insecta > Trichoptera > Philopotamidae > Philopotamus > Philopotamus ludificatus. Next base: position 32,502 of record JAGXCT010035868.1, on the reverse strand, counting down.
AAGGATCATATAAATCTTCAATCATATATTATTATATTCCTTAAATGCATACTGTTGTATTTCTACAACATAAGTTCATTTTAAATGTATGCAGTTATTATTAAAAATATCAATTATAAATAAATAAATAAGGATAAAATAACCTCTGTGTAGTATGTAAACGCATTTTATATCACTCTCTGTTACATATATTAACAAAGAAAAACAAATTAAAAAAACACAAAGATGTCAAGGGTCTGCACTTGACGAAGAAATATTTAATATTCACATTGTGCGTAGACATTAAGGTGTTTCAGTAGAATTAATTGATTGAACGTGAAATGAATTATAAGCTCGTAAATGTATTGTGGTAATTAATTTAAAAAAAAACATATTATAAAGAGTCATAATGCTAACTTTATTTTGAAAATGGTACAAGTCCGATAGTTATGTTTTCTTCTTTTTTTCCGCTGTATATATTTTTTTAAATATATTTACCACCTTAATTGCATGATATACAACCCGGCAGTGATTAATAATTCGAAATTCCTGGGAGGTTATCAAAGGCGGTGTATTTACAGACGATTAACTCTGCGGAAGTTGCTAAGAAATGTCGAATATTCAATTATCGCACTCCGTATGACAAATAGAAATTTGGGCGACGAAAGAGAAGTCCACGGAGGCGGCTAGAGAGCGAGACAAAGATAGACAGAGATGGCTGTGACTTACCTGCAAGAGCAGAGATACGGAGACAATGCCCTGAGCTTTGTAGAGCGCCTCTGAAAAGTTGGAGTACAGCTGAGAGTTGAACCCGAATATTTGAATCTGAAACAATGAAACATGTGACAATGCGAATCGCAATTAAACTACTAAGCCGAAATCAACCGGCAAGCAGAGAGCTGCTAAACTTTTGCTATTTCGAACGACACAACACACTCTATGTTAATTAATAATAATTACTTAACACTTAGACAATGCGATAATTCTCAATTTTCACGAACGCTAATGAAAATGCATGAAATATTCCACAAAGTAGGAGCAAAATTAATAAGTTAATCGCAGCATCCTGTATGCGATTTTTTTTAAATTAATTCAATAGTCATTAGCCGAAACATTACGCCGGCGAAATTTCGCAATTTGAACCGGAGGGATTTTCACGGGATAAAAGGCCATGAATGTTGTACGTGTTGTCGAGAAGCCGCAACGGGTTCGACCGACTGTACACCCGTGCCGTGACCGTACACCAATGACCCGAAAGGGTATTTCATAACATTGTTCAGAAACACTTTGTTAAAATAATGACAAAAGTTTCTTCGGCGCCCCGAACGTAATTATTGACACCTGCTTTCTTTCCATATAGAACTTACCCCCCACCCCGTCCTCTCATTGATTACGCTAAACGCTTCGGATACGTATCCGCGACCCGGCCGAATTATTTTTAATTTTTATGCAAAAATACCCCCGAACTTTGATTTACGACACAGCATTAAAATATTTATTAAACTTAGTTAACTTCATAAATTATTGAATATTTTTATATTTGTGATTAAAACGTGGGAGATATGTGTTAAAGTATTTTTATTATAAACTTATATAAGGAATAGAGAATTTTGTAACACGATTTAAGACATTATAGATAAAATAGCATAAACATACAGTTGGTATAAAAATGGTAGTTAGGGTTTCTTACTGCACCCTAGTGCAGTGTTCATCAAAATATGGCCTGCGGGCTGGATCCGGCCCTCCAATAATATCTTTCGATCCTTAAATGAGGGAAATACTCTAGAAAAATTCTGATGAAGAAAAAAAAGGCACAGCATTTTATTTTAGAAAAAAGCTATTGATAAAACAAGTATTAACGGGTAATTAAAGCTGAACTACGACCCAAGATAAAGATAAACTGAAATCCTTACAAGAGTCCTGCGAAATCGCAAGTCCGGAATGTCATAGTTTTTGTTATCTTAGGATCCCCAAGTATTTAAGTCAGAATATTGATTTATTTTAAATGCATAAAAATAGTTATATTAATATTTTAGAATTTTTAAATAATCATTATGACGCGTAAATGACAACCCTCTCGACGATGTCTTGCCGTAGACTGAGCACTCGCAGTATGGGTCACTCATCCGTTTCACTCGCATTCGGCACGCCGTACTGGATGCGAGCGAGAAAAAACATCGATAGACTTTTTTGACAAATAAGGATTTATATAATCAAAAAAATATTCGAGAAAATCATACCTTGGAGTCTCCAATAGACCCCATCGGCATGGCTAGACTGATATATTAACATGTGAACATCTCAATGTTTTAAATAGGAAACTACGGGGATATATTATACCTTTTTTTATTAATTTACATTATATTATCATATTATTTTAAACATATAATTATTTAGAATTATGTAGTTCAATATGAATTTTTCTATTTTTCATGTTCTGACAAATTATTTAAAACTTTACAGATAAATATTTTTTGCGATAGGGATTGTTTTTCTTGAACAGAAACATGTCCAAGTCAGTTTGTATATTTTTTCTTTAATTTTTTTAATGCCGTGAAGCGATTAAATATTTTATAATTATTTTTTAACTCTATAACTAATCTAGGCAAATGCTACAGCCTTGAAATTTAGCTCAATATCTACTTCAACTAGTTCTGTCAACTCCTTTAATTATTTTTCTGTAACTCGTTCTTTTTCAATCTCAACCATGTCTTGATTGATAAGTTCCTCGACCTAATATTCCAAAGGTTGAATTACATCTTTGTTGTCAACATCCCAAGCAGAGTTTTAGAATGTTTGGCTTTTTTCATATTTTTATAAGTCTGATTACTCGTTTTGTGATTAAAAAATTATAGTTAAACTCCACAAGAGAATATAAGCCAAAAACTAAAAAATGGCAAATTGTCGTAAGTCAAGAACTGACTACATATATAAAGAATAACAATACATTTTAATAGATATATTATATTATTATTTTAAATTTTCACACTATATTTTTTATGCTTGCACTGTAAATTAATGTTCTGATAGGGTTCTTAATATTTTTTGTCCTGCCCATGATGATTTTAAAAATTTCAATCCCATTAAAAAGTTTGGGGACCACTGCCCTAGTGTTTTAGTAAGAGAATGCGAATATTGGAAATTATATTTACGTATGTTTCATAATAAATGAACACTTTATGAGCCGCAAGGTGATGTAAAATCAAACCTAGCCTGGGGGCCGAATGGTTTCATGTGATGATAATCCAAGCTAACATGCACGTATCCATCTGTGGTCAAATAGTAGAACTACATTGTGCATCGTCATCAGAAAAAAAAATGACAAGTTGGGTTATGGCTCTCACGCCAAAAGGCGTGACCGGCTCATAAGGCATGGCTACAAAATCACGCCAAAAGTCGTGAACGGCTTATAAAGTGTTAAGATATTTTATGTAATTATTTTAATAACATTTAAATGCAAAATTTTCTATTTATTAATTAATTCAATATTTATTGGTTTGATTAAATTAAAGTAAAATGTATACTGTATTATTAACAATTTATTATAATCATTTTAGCATGATTATTTAATAACATATATAAAAGTAGACAATCATGATCGAAAAGCTTCTTAAATATTACTGATGTTTTTACTATTGATAAAAAACTTTAGGCCGAATAAATATAATTCATAATTATAATTAAAAATGCTCGAGAGATAAATACGTTACAATATTTTTAACAAGTACTTATTAAATTAAAACAATATTAGAGTTTTCGCCTGAAAGAATTGTAAATAATATCAGTAAATTAAGTAAACCTTGAAGATTATTTAATTTATTACGCAAAATTTAATATTTAAAATTTTTTTTTAAACAATTTAAACTATAAGTTAATGATGAATACCACTAAAAACTACTAAATATTTATTTTATGTATTATGTCATATTTTAAGACGATAATTAAAATTTAGGGTTCCATTTAATCGAGAGACTTAATTTTAGCGTTGTAAAAAATATATGAAATTGGAGTCTACTAAAATAATGATATATTTAATTCTCTGACCCTCAATTAATTCTAATTAAATATTTAACCAAAACCTTGAATAATAAATATATACAGTATCATAGTTATTCTATGCCAGAGTTAAATATTTAGATTCCAAGCCAAATGGCTTATATTTGCCTCACTTTTTCAGTGTATTCGCGTTCCGCTGAATAAACATATTGATAATCCTTGAAACACGTGTTCGGTGTACGTTTCAGCATTCGACAAGAGAGCTCGTTCCCCCTGGGGACCGAGTTCCAGAAGTTGTTTCCAACAGTTGTTTACATAATGTTTTCTTATAAAAGAAGTGAACTTGAGTATCGCACCAAGTGTCTCTCCCACACATCACCATATCAAAGTTACACATTCGCATATATCACCGAGAAAAATACTATCTATTGTTGCCTAGATATTTCGGAAAAAAATAGATAATCATTTTCTTGTTTTATCCGTCAGTGTTGAAGACGTGTATGGAAACAAAATCCATTAAAATTACTATTGTCGAAGCAATATTTTTTTTTATTATCGCAGTAAAAGAGCAGTTAAATATACAAATCGGCCCAGGGAACATTTCGCATACCATCTTCTGGGCACGTAACAAAAATACGATTCTACCCCCGGACGAAATGGGTCACGCAGAGGGGAGTAGGACACTCCGATGATTTACCACGTGGTTTTGACATTTAATCTTATTTTTGGAGTGTGGGACGTCAGGGGGGAGGGCTGTTCCTTTGTTTAAATGCCAATTTCATAGGTGGCTGGAACCCGTGTGCTCACCTGTCACATTCAGACACACCGGTTATCAGATATGGCCTATCAATGATGAGGGGACGACCCCTACAAGATTGCACATGTGATATTAAATATATGGCACATCGTCCTGAAAGTGATAACTCATGGTAGTGGTGTGAGGTAATAACAGTAACTGGCAATAATGTGGACCAGGACTTGTTGCTGATGCAATGCAGCGATTAATGC
>JAGXCT010035868.1:16861-26927 GCA_022495035.1 Philopotamus ludificatus | reverse complement strand
TAATTTTCCCTCGCATAAATCTTTAATTACGGAAGAGTTTAAATAGCAATAGTTTGAAATCACATTAAATAAAAAAAAAATGCGAATAAAATATTTAAGCTTACAATTTAAAAAAAATGTTTTTTTTTATTATAAATTAAGATTTTTTGAATAATGATTCTCCATCATATGTACAATAATATATTTTTTAATTACTTGATAAAATTTAATTTATGGCAGGAATACGATCACTATTATTTTTATCACATAATAAATTAAAAGTATTTATATATAACGTGAGCCGTAATTTTAAAACTAGTATTTTTCCATGTATTTATTAGGTTGAGGCATAAATAAATTTTGGATTTAGTCGCAGTGAATCACCCGACAAATGGATTTTTGATTTCACAAGATAGATAAGTGGCCTGTCAGTCATTAGACAACTATTTAGTGTGGTGGACGTTACAGTGGTGTTATTCCGATCCCTTTATATGGAGAATTAAAAAGTGCATATTCGTCATGTGATGCTTTGGTTGTTTCCCAAACTAAACTAGCGATAAACTGTAGATTGTGACGTTTTTAGTCACAATCTACAGTTTATCCTTACCTGGAAAATTTGGGGAAAGTCAATAAGTTAGGCATATGGGTACCACATAATCTCAGTGACCGAAATAAAGCAGACTAAATATCTATTGCCACAATAAAAAACTCGAGCTTTTTATTCTTGGCAAGAAAACTTTATGGTGAATATGGTCAGATGGTCGAGGAATAATTCACCACGAGCTAATGAAGAGGAACGAAACGATTACTGCCGATACACACGTTCAGCAGCTGCAAATAGTTCCTGAAAAAACTGGAAAAGCGTCCTGCACTTGTCTATCAAAAAGGCGTTATCCTGTTACACGATAACGCCAGATCACACACGGAAAATTGACGCAAGAAAATATTCTGGAGCTCAACTGGTCTGTTTTTCCACATCTATTGTACTTCCCAGATCTTGCTACTAGGGACTACCATGTTTTCTGTCCCTTAGAGATTTTTTTAATGAAAAAACTTCCATTAATGATAAGCAAAACAATCAGACCCTTGATACTTTCTTTCGAATAGACAATAATGTATTTTTTAAATCGGATATCAGATCATACTCTATAGATACTTCTTAGTATTTTTCCGAATTTTAATAAATTTGTAAAAAATATATAATGAGAGTAAGAGAGTAAACAAAGGTTAAACCTTCTTTTAATTCGGATGAGACAAAATATTTACGCTTCAATTGATCTAAAAGAAAATAAATACTAGAAAAACTTTTTACGATAGGATTGATTCAAACGCAGTTCCATTTTACAAAAAAAAGAGCTAATTTTGATAAATTTAAGAATATATTTTACACCATTGAACGTGATTAAATGGAGTTATAGCACTCGGCTTACATCTTTTTATTTAATTTATTCTATTTATTTTGTTGTACTAATGAGGAATCTCAGAGAAAAAGTAATAAAAATAGAACAATGTATCATTATTACAATTTTTTTGCACAAGTTGCAATAAATATTTTTGTTGCATTGAATTTGTGAGTAGAAAGAAAAACTTAAATAATTCTAACCATGGCAATATATTAGGGTGAGAAGACATACAATTATGCATGAGAGGGGTGGAATGAAATGAGATGGGATTGTAGCATCCTCTTCTTGTTCTTTAGTGCTTATTTGTGCATCATCTGGTAAACATATGAACATCTTCATAAATTTTTGTGCTGTGTGGGGCATTTTGATTCCAGAAGAACTTTTATGAATCTTGCAAATGCTCTTTATGAATTTGTTTGAATTGTCAAGTACTACAATTTTCATAGCATCTTATTGGTACAAAACTTAAGAGAAAAAAACATGAAAAACGGATGAAAAGTCTTCTGTCCTTAGAAGATAATGCGTAAATCCAATGAAAGTCAATTTTTAAATTAATTGCTGTGTTATTTTGTTATTATTTACCAAAGAGTCAGCAAAATACTGCCTAAGAGTTTTTTGATCAGAACTTTCTCCGACTTTCCTTGAATCTTAACCTAAATAATGAGTGCATACAATTAATGGCGTATTATATGACTGAAGAGAGTAAGCTATTGTATTTTTATGTTTTTTTTAATCTCTTAGCAATTGTCTCTTACCTCAAAGTTTATTACCATCCACCTGATACTACGCCCATATTTAGATGGATTTCGATTCGGTTCCGAATTTTTAGGCTTTTCAGTGAGATTCTATCATCTTACCAATCTCATCTTTAGAGTTTGATTTAAATTAGTTATCTACTAGAGCTCTATCAACATGCCAAGTTAAGTCGTCTATAGAGCTTTTATTATTTAATATAAATTAAAATAGAATTTATATTTTTTCTTAACATTTAACATCCTTTTAATCTGATTACTTTCAGCACAATGTCGTTGGCATACCACCAGATATTAATTGAGACTCCGTGTATTTTAATAACATATGCCAAGAATGAACCCCTAAACCCTTGAGAGTCGAAGAGTACAGCTTCGAGGCCTTCCAGGAACTCACATATCTCAGCCCACTTATTAGAAATAATAATGAAACCAATTTAGAAGTACGAAGAAGAATCATGCTGGCAAATTTGGACTTCCAAAGCATCTACGAACGATATTTTCTAAAATAAGATTAAGGCCAAGCTCTACACGACCCTCATTCTATCCGTCATAACATATGGGTCTGAGGAGCTGTACCGATTGCTTTAAAGTATATACCGATCACAGCTATTGGAGTAGTCAGACTCCAGTGGGCCGGTCACCTATCAATGATGTGAAACAGTCAGCCGCCAAAAAGGCTTTTGGTTAACAAGCCTTTCCGTCTTCTGAAGAAAGGAAGTCCAAGGCTGAGGTAGTTGGGCTGTTTATAGAGGGACACTGCATCATTGTAACGTCACTCCATCTTATCAGAAGATAGGACGATGTGGCGGCACACCAGATAAAATGAAGAAGGGTGTTGGATGAGGCCACGGCTCTACAATAGAGGTGTTGCGCCTATGATAATGGTTTAATTCTCTCTTATATTAGGAGGACCTATAGAGGACTATGGTTGGAAATTAAATTTTTTAGACATTTTTTTCTACCGGGGGTGAATGATGTCAAGGCCAATAATAGAAGAAACACACTTCCGTCATTGTGTGCTATTTTTGTTTGATCAAGAAAAAAGGGCAACAAATCTGTGTCATCGGTGGTTTAAAATGTTTAAAAATGAAAATAGGATTTTCTCAAAGATGTCGCATGAAAAAAACGTACCCAAAAACTAGAAGGTAATATCCCGAAGACGATGGTGGATTCAGATCCTCGTCAAATAATTGAGGAATTATCATTAAAGATTAGCTGTCCTTGCTCTACGGTTCAGGATCATAATGCATTGACGGAGATAGCGCTCGATCAACGGTGTGTCTTCAGCGCGTCTCTTTTGTCTTGGTATGAAGCCAAACTGTTTTTGCGGCGAATTGTAACTGAAGAGAAGAGAAATGGGTGCTATACAAAATTTTTGATTAGACCGTAACAGCGAAACTGTATTGTGAACAACACGAGCAATTGAAACACTCTTGTTAATGAAAAAAACGATATATTTTGATTATAACAAAAAAAGGATCCATGCTGCAAAAATAGGATAGAAAAAAATAAGGGAGCTTGTATTGAAACTTTTGACTCATCCACTCTATTCACCGGATCTCTCCCCGTCGGATTAACACCTTTTCAGATTGCTAGAGCACACATTAAGAGGTAAAAAAAATAATAATGTTGGAGAAGTGAAAGTGCACTTGGAAAAGTGTTTCAATGAAAAGCGAAGACTTTTTTAAAAAGAGAATCGAACAATTGTCTTTATGCTGACAAAAAGTGTCCGTAAATGATGAAAACTATTTCGTTGATTAATATTTAATATTTGTACATTTCGTTTTCAATCAAAAGCTTCAGTATTTTCAGTAGGATACATTTATCGAAGTTATATTTTTTTTTTATGCGTTGGAAAAAAATAGACTTGCAGTCAATATGGCTCTCTCCTCTAATGCCCTAGGACCACTTTGCGAATACAGCCTCATAAATTAATCATATGGCCGCACATGCTCCAAAGTATGGCGAAAGTGGATCCCGCGACCACCTGTGCCGACGCAGCATTTATTCACGGCGCACTATTGTGCCGGATGATGCGTAACTTTTGCGCCAGAATTAGCACTTAAGTACCTACCCCCTCCCATGGCGTCGCTAGCGCCACCAAACCTCGGTGGTTCTTATTAGCGGATGCATTAGGCCTGTTTCGGGGGTAGTTTTACGACAGCCCACCGACCCACCACCCGGCCCCGTCCGTGGCCGTATATCATACGGCGTTAAGCCCGTTTCGCAATTCCCGCATTACCCACCTGATCCGATGTGTCATCGTAAAAGAAAGACGAAAAGTGAATTATACTTTTGCACTCGATGGCCGTAAACTCAGCCAAGTGGATTTTCTTTCCGGCCTTCTCGCTCCCGCGCGCAGGATGTTTTAGTGTTGGGCGTAAAAAAGGAAAACAGACAGGATGTGTCAGCGCGCGCTCGGGACAGGACTCTCGTATAAAATGTGTTCTTTACACGCGTCACGGATTATAAGCGCTTTTATTTTTACTTTTTTTTTCGGGAAGGAGAAGAAAAAAGGATGGAAAACGACCATAATAAATAAAATGCGCGAAGAGTGCCCGTCTAGTGCCGGCATCAGGTAGACGAGAAAGTGGGGGAGAAATTATTTTTACTGCCTCCTTCTTGAGATAGAGCCATGCGCTTGTGTGCTTGCTTGTCGCGCGAGCTTGTCTTAAGTAAATGGGATAAAGTATCGTTTTCCACTGAAACTATGTAGCATATTTATCTAACAATTTTACAAACAACTCTTAATAAATTTCAGAAAAATAATAATTCTACGAACAATAATTTTATGAGCACGATTATGTAAAAATATTTATATATAGGTAATGTAAGATATACCTGAAAAAGTAACTTTAATCATCTTCAATTAATAATGATGTAATCAATGTTAGAATAAAAATTATTGTATCGTTAGAAGATTAAATGATGTACGATTAGAAAGCTGGTGCGAGTTGTTGTGTCTTCTATATCTGAAAATATATACCAATTAATGGCAAAGAAGCAATGCCATTTTTGCCAATATCATTAACATTGTGCGGATGGAGTCTATTTAGGACTTTGTTAGTTAATTAGATAGTTTTGGATTTTTTTCAAATAATTCTTTACATATCAATTACAAATTTGTATTTGTTTAAAAAAAATAAAAACTACAATATTTGCATTTGTAACCACGGTGTTTTTTCTCGCTCGCATCCGTATCGATGTGACAAGTGCGAGTGAAACATATACCAGTGACACGTACTACGAGAATTTGACGGTCGGTATATCGGTGGCGTGTCTTCATCGTCGGGTGTACGTGTCATTTACGCATCATATTGATTAGTTAAAAAAACCAAAATATCGACCAAAATATGAACCGTATCATGAATAACCATTTTTATTCTTCATTTATAAAAAATAAGTCAAGATATTGATAGAGATTTCATCAATAACTTGAATTGAAATGCTTGTGGTCTATTTTCCCTTATATATAACCCCCTTCGGACGTCGCGGTTGGTTCGGTTAAAAGAGCAGAACACACAAAAATATAGAATCATTTTTTGGCAAGATGGTTGAGATGGCTGAGACCATATGATCAAGATAATATTTTTCCACAAATATCTTTCGTCGTTTTTTAATAGTATTTATATTAATGAATGGTTTATTTCTGTATTTTTTATACAAGTTTATTGTTAATAAAGAGATAGTTTGAGTTCATCACTCAGTGTTTATATTATCATAAGTTTTTTACATGCGGCCCGTACCACATTTTTAAATTCATAGCTGGCCCGTTGTAAAAAAGGTTGCTCACCCCTGTTAGTGGAATAATAAGAAAAACCGGGATAGAAATTGATTTATGCTAACTTCAGTCATTATAATACTACTAAGCGACAAAGATACGACCAGGGCTAAGTACATTAAATATGTATGCTAATAAAATTTGCTTTTTAAATCTCTAGACCAAAAAAATATGGAAACCTCCTATTAATATTTGAATGATTTTTCTTTTGAATAAATAATATTGTCCTTTCAGAAAACACTCTTCTCATAAAATGTATATGTAATAGAATGATATGTTAAATAATATGCCTATCCCTTATTTACTGTAGAAAAAACTAGGAGCTCATACAAAATCATGGGATATGTTTTTAAAAGAAAAACCTCCAAAGGAACATTCACATATGTATTAATTAATATATGTGTCATTCAATATTTTTTTCAAGCAGTGCCGATGGAATTATTATGAAACGTCTATTAGGAACCCCAAGTTCTTGATTTTCCTCGAATAACTCTTTTAATATAAATCCAAAATAAGCTAGAAAAATTGTGCTTGCCTAAAAAAGTCTAAAGAATAATTATTATAAATAAACATTTTGCTGTATTGTCTGCAATTCCAAAAAAATCAACAATTCGGTGTGCTGTTGCCAAGTGTTTTTTTTTCGCTTGCATCCGGTACGATGTTCTGTACTGCGAGAGCTCAATCTGGGGCAAGACTTCACCGAGAGCGCTTTACGCGTCATATTGATTAGTTAATAAATCCAAAATATCGACCGAATTAGGAAAAAAAATAATAAGGAATCCATCAATATCTTGACTTGAAATACTTGGGGTCTCTGAGAAACCTCCAACGGACAATGCAGAACTAACACCGTAATAAAAACCTCGTTATCTATAAATACCGCAAAAAAACTCTTTGTAAATTGAGGAATACAGATAAGAGAGGAAATTACGAAAAATATTAATCAGACGATTTTTTTAATTATTGAATAATTAGTTGAAACTTCTTATGTTTGTAACATTTGTTATTTAATTAAAAAAAAAATTCTAATAAATTTTAAAGTTCACATTTTTTATTCCTTTTTATAAAAAAAATTAAAGCTTCTTTAAAATATGTAAATTAAAAATTCAACTTTTACAATGTTAAATGACACACAAACGCGTCAGCGTTTCTTGGCGATACTTTTACAAATGACGCTCAAGTTTAGGTTTTTGGATTATTTGAAGCTAAGTTGGAAATGATTTTAACTTAAGGGGGCTAAAGAGATCTTAATTATTATTTGTGTTATCTTCATAACTTTTATTTGGAAGGAAGTAGAATAGTTTTTGGTAATGAAAATCTATAATAGGATTGGGAGTATATAGAGTAATAGTAAGAGAGTGAGGAAATTAATAGGTTTATATTTATAAATTTATGAAGGTAATCGTAAAAAGGAATGGCAATTTTTTTAATATTATTTTCTTTGAATGATAGCAGTATAAGTTTTTTTTTTAATTTTAGCGATTAAAAGGACACTGTTTTCGCCTATAAGAGGACGAAGGAGCGCGTTGTTAATATTGCTTTTTTTTAATAATATAATCTAGGTGAGGTCTCCAAGCGAGTTTTTTTTTATCGAATGTGACTCCGAGGTACATGCTTCAGAATTCCACGGAATATAGGTATTTTTAATATTAACATTTAGCGTATTTTATATTCTTTTTAAAAAAAAAATATTGCTTTTATCTTAGAGGGGTTGATTTGAATGACCTATTTGTCACACACCATTTTGAAGTTTGTTTAAAATATAATTGAAATGTTTTATGTGTGAGGTTGGGGCTTCTGCGTAAAGCGCCAAGAGGGTATTATTTTTATTTTTTTGGAATCGGGATATCGTTCGTGTAGATAAAGAACTAGATGAGATTAGATCCTCGAGGTACTCCAGCCGTAATCGGACGGATATCATTGTGCTCAAATAAAAATATAGAGTATAGCTTAAATTTTGATTAGTTTTTTTCTCTAAATTTCTAAAAAAACGTATAAACATCTAAAGTAGCATCTGATTTAGATTGAAATAAATAAAAATACATTTTGAGTAAAATTCTAATGAAATTTTTAGTTAAATAATTGCAAATTGTACATACATATCTCATTATACCAATAATTAACCCTATGTTTGTAATAAAGTTTTCAACTCGGTCTCTGCTCTTCAACGAATACATGTAAACAAGACCACAACTTTATAGTGGAAAGTTGTTTCGAGCACAAAGGCTTCCACAAAATAAGCGATGCATTGCTCGTTCTAATTTTGAATAATAAATTAATAATGATCTATTTTTGTCAGCCATATTCCACTAATAATTATGTATGTTGTGTACGGATGATAATGGCCCGAGGCGTCCCCTAATTAACCGAATTGTGAGGAGCTCAACCGCCGCTGGAGGACGGGAACCGGAAGGAAACGATCTGACAAAGCGCCTCTGTACATCCGGTTCCGACATTTCCTTGTTCCCGAAAAGCCAATAAATAATGTTCTTGTCATTAGCTGGATCCGTTACTGGAGAGGGCCCTCGCGAGGGGCTTCCACGAGTCAAAAGAGCTTTTGAAGTTCGAACTCTGGGTATGTTAAAAAAAATATATAATGAAGTACACGTAAATATGTGTGTAATTTTGCTTTAATTATTTTAAAATTAGCATTCATGAGATAATGAGCATCGTCAAACAAAAAAAAAATTGGCGCGCATATGTCGCAGTACGTTTGCTATGAGCGCAATTGTCGTTTTAATTAGTATCGTCGCAGAAACTTTCTTAATTTTAGCTGAAAGAAGATATTCACCTCTTGCAAAGTTTGTCTGTGAATCCGCGTAGCAACTCATATGAAAATACGCACGGGTGTGTGCGAGACGTATTGTAAACCATTTTATCTCCAGTGTTATATCTTATGTCAATTGAGTCGTGTTAAATATTTGTATATAATACAGTGTTGCCAGTGCAAAACCTCAAACGGAGCGACACAAACGAGCATCGGCTTAAAATTGAAAACTCAATTATATCCGAGGCGATAATGCCGACGAATTAGGGACTCAGCCTCCCAACTTTGGAATCCAATCTCCCGCCAACTTTTCCCAGCCAGCAATAGTGTAAATATTTACGAATCCACTTAGACACCGCAAAATGATCACAATCCCCATCATTACACATGGATAAGCGCGGGGATCAGGGACTTTCTTCACCCAGGGCGAAGACGGCTAATGGCTTAAGCCGGATAAATAAATTTATGTAAAGTCTGTCGATCCGTTTTAACCTCAGAGACCAGATATCCCGGCTTTGGTTGCCCGACTATCGCCATCTCTTTTCCGCTAATCGCAACAGACGGGTCTAGATCACAGCGCAGCTGTAAAAATGCATAAAAAAATGACACGACCTCCCCGTCCGAGCGCCAAAGGCCGACTGCCGTTTATCTGCACGCATTTAATACACACACACATGCAACCGCACAATACATTGACATTCGGCATTCTTACGATGCTCGCTTGATATTTAATATTTCGCTGTGTTTCCGCGAAACTTTTCGCTTGTAAAATATTTCGTAAAGTCTGTTTTAAATGAAAATTGAGAGACGGGGAGGCGAGAAAATTTGTATACAGCTATTATCACACCCGGAGATATCTCTGAGACGATCTCGGATTTTGAGGGGAACCTCAAATCTTGTTATTCAACCGAAACAGGCACAAGTTAATGGGATTATATCATTGTTAATTTAATGTGGCATTGCCATTTTAATTGTTTAGATATAATGTGGGGGGTAATTATGCGATTAATCCGGTAAATCAAGATATTTACAGATTCAATATTGTGCGTAACATATATAGGTCACAGATTTTGTTTAAATGTATTTAAAAAATAACGCAAAAAGCTGTACAGTAGAGCATGATCAAGACGTTGAGGATCCTCTAACAGCATCATTAACATCATCATCATCATTTGTCAGTCGTACGGTATGGGATGGACAGAGGTATACCGTATGGTATGGTTAATAGAATAGTAGTCAAGGCCAAGGATGTCGGGGTCTAATAATGGCGTGAGGATTTTCCTTTTACGTCCATACTGCGGTGGCCCAACTCATCTTGGTATGCGGTCTTTTGTAAAGAGGTTTCTCTCTTTTAGCCATTGATGGCAATGGACTCTTTCTTTTA
>JAGXCT010035868.1:1853-14973 GCA_022495035.1 Philopotamus ludificatus | reverse complement strand
CGAGTGAGAGCCTTGTGACTGGCAAATGATGATGATGATGATATATATATATATCATCATCATTTAAGACACCTCACTATTTGTTGGCGAGCTGTCGCTTGGTCTTCGATCGGTATATATATATATATATGTATTTAAATGAATACGAGTGTATCTGTGAGTATTTGCGTATCAGGTCAGTGAATGTATGTTGCAGCAGTGTTTCTAAATGCATTGCAAGTGGCAAGTGGCTCCAAGTTCCTGTGGTCAGTAACCTCTGCTCGAGATTCAAACTTTGATAAAGTTACACGTTCTCCACCCAAATACCCCTCCCACCGGAACGCGCTCCACATTTCATCGTGGCACTTTGACAATTTTGTCTATGTCCACAAACGTTGATTATCGTGCCATTCAATCGTTGTGTATATATGCGCTTCGGGAAATTCGCGGAAAATAAAATTGGCAATCGGCGGCGGTGGGGGTGGGGTCAGACGCTGTCGAGGTCATAGGTGGTTCCGGTGCTTATTAACCCAACGGGCCAAGTATAAACCAATCACTAATGAACAGGCAACTTGTTTAGTCTGCGTCGAGTTTGCCTTTCGGGTATTATCTCGTTTGTTTGTTCTCCGGTTCGTGGGGGGCCAAAATTCGCTTTTTGTTCCTGTGGAAAGGATTGCGCCCAGAGCACGGATTTAATTGAACATAATACGTCGGCTGTTTATTTTATTACGGACGACTTGCCACGAAACTTCGGGAAAAAAACACGCAGACTCCGTCGCGGTCCACCGCGACCGGCTCCGAGTATTTTTTCCTCTATCGCTTTTTTCGTCTATGCCCCCCATACCCACTCGTCCTTGGGCAAAGACACACATCCCTAATCCGGACGAGGACCCTCGTGCAGCTGAGGGGAATCGCAGATCGGGAAACGTTCCTCTGTAATTTACGAGCCTTGTGTAAAAATAAAGCTCCAGATCCAGCGAATAAACATGTTTTCTTTAGGTTATTGTCTTAAATGTAGTGCGATCCTCGCTATTTATTCGCTTCAATAAAGATTCGAAGAAATCTAACTTCAAAATATTATATAAGATTATTTATATACACAAAGTAATAAAAATATTTTATTATTAATTATTACAATTAAAAATCGATATTAAAATACTGTGTATAAAAAAAAACATATTATATATATTTATTTGTGAAGTCGTATATTTATTAAGTAAGTGGAGCGATTGACGCTGAACGTTTGATTCTAAAAATATAATGATATAAAAGACCTCATTAGCACAAGAATAGCAAATGTTTCTTGCATAAAAATGGTGCTTTTATATGTAAAAATATTTTTAGTTTAAATTAGTTTTCAAGATCAATTTTATATTTTCTGTCTGTATTTAATACAATTTAAATGAAAAATTAATTCCATACTAATTTATTTAGATAAATAGTTACTGTTTGATGATAAACAAAGGATTTCAATATTATAATGTGTATATTTTAGAAAACTCTGAAAAGCCAAGTTTTTGATTCTTCTCGAACAGATCTTTTAATTTATTTGACTAAAATGTAAGAGGAATAAGTCTCTTACACTAATATTCCCTCAGTGTCAATCCACGACACTGGTTAATTTTTATATAATTTCAGTTGGATTTAAATTAATAATTATATATTAAACGAAAGATATATATCTGTAACGTCGGAGGAAAGCTGGAAAATCGGTTTGTTTGGTCTATGACATATGTGGAGCGATTCGGCAGTGAGCTAATGCGGTGAGATCACGGGTGACGGCTTATTTGGTTTTATGGCGACATTAACTCGAATATGCAGTTCTAGGAAGGATCCTGGCTCTCAAAGGTTTGCTAATACGCAGCAATATTAGTACTGCCTATACAACTAGAGCAAGGTCCTAGTTTGGGGATCTATCGGGTGCAGTGGGATCAAACCATGACGTCATGGATCAAAGACAAAAGGCAAGTAATTGTTTCCTTCCGAAGAAGCCCT
The DNA here is from genome assembly GCA_022495035.1 of Philopotamus ludificatus. Classification (NCBI taxonomy): domain Eukaryota; kingdom Metazoa; phylum Arthropoda; class Insecta; order Trichoptera; family Philopotamidae; genus Philopotamus; species Philopotamus ludificatus. The sequence continues at coordinate 12,999 of JAGXCT010035868.1, read as the reverse complement.
AGGTTATATAAGTAGGAGCCCAGAGTTGAGAGATCAGTTTAAACGGTCAATCATGCAAGAAGGCGAGGCCTTCCCGGATAGTTAGCAGCGCACTTTGTTAGTGCCCTGCTATCATTTATATTGTGCTTCCATCCTCCTCTCTGATGTTATAATCTTATAAAGAAGTAATACTCCGTAATTCCCGGTCGGTATAGGCTGATCTGTCCGCTGTATTGTTTACGTTCAATAAAGATACTGTGTCTCTACATGAATTGTGTCTCGTTGCGTCCTTTCGTTATATCCATTTCGAATCCTCGAGAGCTCCAACGTAACATATCATTTAATTAAATAATCCTAACGCGATAAACTACCCACATAAATATTTTTATAAATATGCGGAGGTAATGGATTTCTTTCTCTTACATACCCCTTAGTCAGTATTATAAAAAACTCACTGAATACATAGTTTTCGTCGGACACTTATCCAACTACTAACTTAGCTCAGTCGCGATTAACTTTCGCTATCTAAATAATATGCATGTTTATACAAGCTCTATTGTCTGCAATTTCCGAATAAAAACGTTTTTTTCTCTTGCATGTGGTACGATATGCCGAGTGCGAGTGACACGTGCTACGAGAGCTCAGTTAGCGGTGGGCTATCGCTGAGAGCGTCATTATTTACGCGTCATATTTAATAGTTAAAAAAATTATGAAAAATTCATCAATAAATTGACTTGAAATGCTTGGGGTCCCTAGGATACCCCCTTCGACGGATAGGTTTAATATTATAGATCGTTTATTTTATTTTGCATAATATTATATTATTTATTATTTAATTAATAGTTTATTACATTTACAATTGGTTTTAATTTATAAATAAATAATTAATTGCATTATTTTTAAATATTCTGTAAAAGGGGAAATGCATAGCGATACGTTACTCATATTTTTAAAAAAATATGATTTCATTGACGATATGTACAAAATTATTATGGGCTGTATAAAATGTTATACTAATTACAGTAAAACCCCCTATAACGTACAGATTACGTAAGCCAAAATACGAGAGGATATCGCTCATCGCGCGAGTCAAGTCATTTGTGCTGGCAAACAAGTGAAAATGTAAAAAAAAGCAAAAATTAAAATGTTTGATGCGCTGATCTCCTTCAAATCAAAAAAATAAATTATCCCCCTATAACGTCCCCCCCTATAACGTGGAACCAATCTGGACGTTATATAAGGGGGTTTACTGTACTTAATGTGTCGTTAACAATTTTACAGTAAACGATTTTTCTTAACTATTCAATTATTAAAAAATACGGAAAAGTTGAAAGCAATCAACAGAATCAGATTGGGTGCCCACAATGTATTATAGAATACGTGTCATTGATGAATTTATATGTTATTAGATAATAAAAAAAATAGTTCAAAAGATCACTTCAACATATTGCCGGGGAAAATATATTTTTCCACAAATTGACACAAATGTGACAGTTCCCCGCATTATTATTTGAGAGAAGATATTTCATCGGATCGCGGAAACTAGCTTCGGAAAAGTGTATCTAAAACTTACAGATGTTGTGATCAATCATATCCGTAGGGAGAGAGAGAGAAAGTTCGGGATGAAAATGATACATAACCATAGGTCATATTTCTTACCGGGGGGTGGCTGGAGTGAACATTCATGCGAAACGAGACCCGCCAACCGAAAGGGGTTGAGAGACACGATATTATTTCTAGAAGAAAATAAGTTTTCTTTTTTTTGAGAATTACATAAGTTTTTTTACGGTACTCACCTCTGCAGGAAAGGCGTATCCATTGATGCTGTGCTCGGATCCGAATTGGTCGTGGAGCCCATAGTGCACGTGGATCTCGTGGAACTGGTATTTGTATGAGAGTGGACCTCCCGTGATGTTGATGTGGTGGCGGGTGTCATTCTCCACAGTGAATATGACAGAATGTCCCGTGTTCGATATCATCCCGTTTATCTGCAAATGATGGCATATGATTAATGGAATGCTCACTGAGTATTGAATTCAATCTCGATATGGGATATGGGGTTTAAAAGTGATTTGGCGTTTGGTATCAGAGACAGGATTAGCGTGTAATTGGAAATCCTTAATCTCATGAAATAATAAAAAAATATTATCAGTTATGTACTTAGATTATTACAACAGGGGCCAATCGAAGCGCACGCTCTGTATTTGCACTGAGCACATTATTTCAATGGTCATTTCAGGTACTTCCCTATTTTTTTATGCACAAACAAATAATGCTATTATTTTAACCATTTAACTACGAAATGCCACTATATAGGCACAACACTTTATGTCTCTCAACTACGATATGCCACTATTAGGGCTTGCAATTCACCGTAAATTGCAATAACCGGTAAACGGTAAATAATTTCTCCCATTACCGGTTTACCGATAGATCGGCGCGCTAAAGTCCTGCGCGCTAACGTCGGTTCAAAATATGTCATTTTTCTCTGAATGACATTGTTTATATCTTTTTTTGGTTTATTCACTTTATTTTTGTCGTTAATTTTTATATTTTTGATATTTATTTGCTAATTTAAAAGCTTTTCTTCAAGTGTTAATATTTGAACTGTTTCTATCTCATCTTCTTCTCTGTATTGTTGTTCAGAAATTTTATAATTCTCATCCCTTGAAAATAAATGCTTATTTCTATGATTTTCGTCATTATTGTTGTTTTATTCGTTTTATTGAATATTCCATATTCGTCAAAATAATTTATTGTATCAGGATCATTGAGATAATTAACCACATCGAAATATATCGCTCTTCTTTTATTTATTAGAATTATTGGCTCTTCTTTAAGTTCCTTGGCTAAAGAAGAACTGTATTTAGACAGTTCATCAAGCATACATTTCAATGTTATGTCAGCTGTATATAGATGTATGTCTTCATGACATACATCTATATACAGCTACTTTTACCGGTTGTAATGTCAATATTATGTCAGAGATCTTATCAAATTCATATACCGATATTCATCCCCGATTTTATATCAATCGTTTTTAATTTCATAAAATCGTTTCAGCATTTTCAGGAAGAAATTCCACCGAGTTTTTCGATGCAAATTAAGCTCTTTCGTCTTAAACAAAACAAAACACTCTATTCCGCATGCATATCTACAATAAACTTTCGTGATAATGTGTCCTTAATTCGTGATTAAATCATTTCCGGTAATTACCGATGGTGCGTTTTTGATGATTTACCGGTAAACCGGTTAACCGGCAATGCATGCCCTAGACTAAATTTAATAATGTAACACTGAGCGTTTAAATAATATTATAATATGTCATTTAAATTATATCCGCATAAGTTTTAATGTGCCATTAGTTTTCATTAATGCGTATCCGAAATTTGGGCATTTTTGATACGTTCCTGTTATTCATCAGAGGAGTGTGTCCTGTGAAAATGTGCTCGTTGATATTCAAACATGCCACTTTCCCTAATCAACTTTTATTAGGGTATACCCCCAGGTGACCCTTGAAAGTTCGACTGAAATCATTTCAGATACGGGAAATAATTGATTTTCACGATATTCGATTCAATTGTTATCATTTAATTTTCCATTATCGATTTCCGGATATCATTGCGGATAAATGAAACGTGAAGTTGATTGCCTAATCTAATGGAATTTTTCTTTACAATCGAAACTATTTTGATAGAAGCTCATATCAGATTTACATGCTGAAGCTCATATCATGAGTTTGACAAAAAACTATTTTTATCAAACTCAACTTTTTTTCTCCTAATTTCATATATAAGTTTCCAGACGCTCAAAAGGTTGTCCCCGAATGTTTTCTCGGATGAAACTTTTCATCTCATCCTCTCGTGATGGAGTTTTCACCAGGACATAATGTAAGTTTTCCTATTAGTTTTTTTTTATATTCGTCTATCGTCACGCCTCATTCGTCGCGCGGCTCATTTTTCAAAAGAATTAATAATAAAAAATATTATTTTACATTTTCTATAGAATTTTCATGATAATTTTTTTATGCGAACAGGGGGGGGGGTGTATACGCAGATCTATTTTCCGCATGAATTGAGTCCCGTCCCAGGGCGAAATGTGCGTACGCGAAAAATTGCGAGAAGGGTTCCGCGTCGAAAATCTTCACGTGTGCCGAATAATTTACCAGTTATTGATGATGGCCTTTAAATAAGCTCCGTCATGCTAAATTACCCGCGATTTTCCTATAAGGACGATACCCTTTGAGCGCTCGTATTTTTTTCGCGCTATAATTAAGCTCGGAGATCACGCCAGGACGCGTCTCCTCTTATCATTTGTGTAAACTTGCGCCGAAAGAAAAATAAGCGGGCTAACAACCTTTAACGATATCGGATATCCAATTACTAGTCCACTCTCCTACCCTTCCGCTAAATTTATCCGAAACGAGAAAAGTTGTAATGAAGTTGTTGAGGCATCGCAGCTCGCTTTTAATTTACTTGTTTTTGTTTACAAATGATGAGAAACTTTATGACCGATCCAACAATCCGGAAATGGGCCGGACCAATTACACGCTACGCCGGAAGTGACTATTCAAATCTTGTTACAAGGGCCCTTAACAATCATTATCGGCAGTTCTGAATTTATCGAAGCATTTAATTAATTAAAATATAAATTAATCATAAAATTTGATAAAATGTTTGTAACAAAAAGGTGGAATATTGAATTAGAATACACATAATTTTCTTATAAATAAATAAACAATTTTCCAATTAATCAAATAGTCTAGAATTTTATTTTATATTAAATATTTTGGATATTTTATTGTTAATCGTACAACACTAAAATATTCTTTTAAATTACTCTTAATTTTGAGTTTCGAATTGAAATAAATAATTGTCTTTTATTTATTATCGGTAAAAAAAACTATTAACTGTCTAAAACAAATTAAATCTTATATTATATGTAATTATTTATTAATTAAAATATAAATTAATCATGAAATTTGATAAAATGTTTGTAACAAAAAGCTTGAATATCGAATTAAAATACTCATAATTTTCTTATTATTAAATAAACAATTTTACAATTAATTAAATAACTTAGAATTTTATTTTATATGAAATATTTCGGATATTTTATTGTCTAAAATAAATTAAATCTTATATTATATGTTATTATTTAATAAAAAGTAATAACACATATTGAATTATTAAAGATACTCAGAAAAATCTATACATTTCGTGAAACTACATTTGGAAAAGCATTTTCCTTTAATAGCATACTTTTACTTAAGTTCAAGTAAATTAAAAAATATCATATGTTACTTTTTTAAAGACATTTTATTTGTAATTAGGATTAATTTAAAATAAGAAAAAAATATGCATTCCATAAATCTTTTTCTCATTAAGATTAAAACATTAACGTATTTAATAAACTATCTGAAACATCCACAATTTTTTAAATGAATTTTAATATTTATGTGATAAAAGTAAAATATCCATCTAAAAAAAATTAAATAACTAAAAACTGACATCCAAAAATGTATTTAACATAATAAAATATATTACGTATTAAAAAATCTATCAAAAAGGCTGAAAAATTCATTGATAATCATTGGCATAAATAATTAAGATAAAAAAAATAAACTATATATAATTTATTGTAAATAAATAAATTATTTATTGTGAAGCATTAAAAATATATTAAAGTTAAGAAAATATGTAAATTGCATTAATTATCATGCCTATGAATAGTAGATGATAAATAATTCATGTTGAACGATTTAATTAATGCTGAAATCAATCTCTGAAATTTAACTATCTATGGCATTTCAGCAAAAAATCATTAATATGTATTTTTGGTAATCATTGTCTATCATTGATACTTTATTTGATTGCTAAAAATTAAAACTCAGAAAGCATAGCAATCTCAAAAAATGATAAAACAATTACATTTGGATTGTTACAATTTTCCTGATATATCCTGACAATGATAGCTAAAATGGATATTTAATTTGTTTCTAACTATTAATAATGTTTAACGTCTTTTATTATAATTAAGAATTTTCTTTAAAAATAATTTGTATAAATAAATAATGTATATTTTTTTATTAACACTATACAGTCCGAACACACAACATTTTTACTCTTGACCATAAATCAGAGATCTCAAACCTTTTCAGTGAAGACATATTTAATTTTATTTGAACACAAATCGCGTAACCGCGCGGACTGTATAGTGTTTTAATACGTATTTAAAAAGGTAATATATCCAATTAAGTTGATTAAAAAAATAGTAACGTATTTTTAAATTAATAAATACCGACGACAACAATTTAAAATCATCGTTTGCTTCCTGAAAATATAATTTTGCTGAACATATCTGTTCTATATATTGAAACAAAACGCTTTTTTAAATAATATACTGAAATATTAGAGCTATATTTTCTTTAATTTATTAGAAAACTCAGGAGATAAATAAAAAAAAAATTTAAACTGCATTATATCGTTGTAACAAAACCGTGCTCTACTCAAAAATAATTAATTAATTAATTTTAAATAATGATCCGTGCTAGAATCTCTATAATTGACCCAGTTTTGCATCGCTGAAAGTCATATTCACCTTGTATTAATTAAATATATACGGCGGCTCTCAATTATTAACACACACATCTACGAACGCAAACAATTCGCGTGTTTGATTTGCGATTCGATGGTAAATCTCGTTGATTGGGTGGAAAAATAATTGTATGAAACCTACCATTTTTCATGTAGTACCCAGTGGCGTGTTGGGGTCCTGAGGGACCGGGCTGGGCGTTGCGGTCTTCGGGGCCCGGAACTTCGACGCCTGCCATCATGAAATCACTGACAATCACAAATCAACCGAATCTCGATAGGATATGTATTGATATTTATTTTTTTGTATTGAGTAACATCACTCCCATATATTTATATTTATTTTTATAACACTGAATTTCACTGAAAAATTGCACTGACAATTTAAATCACAGTCCTGAAACAGAAATACAATTTGTTTTAATAGTTTATCGATTAAAGTTTGACGTGCGCTGAATTTTAAAGTAATTTGTCTCATGTTAATTTTAATCCTGTTTGCGAACCCTAACAATTCCAACGGGGGATGCAAGTCCAGGAATTCAAATGCATTTACTATTAGTTCGCGGCGACCGGGGAAAGACTAATTAGAAGGCAAACCATTTGTCTGGTGGAATGAATAGCAACGTCGACAGAACTGCATTTGAAATTTAAATGACATTTAACACTTTGACATCGTTTTTTTTTATTTATTTAATGCGCCAATTGATATATGTCATTACTTTTTAAAACATTCATCAACTATAATCAACGAGGAACAAGGAGAATAGAGCTTTTTATAAACTGAAAAGCTTTATACGCATGACATGAATTGATAATAAAAATTATCAATTTTTTTATTGCGAAATTAAACAAAAATATTTTTTATTAACATATAAACATTAATAAAACTATCATTATAAAAAAATATGTATGTTTTTAATAGAAAATATAGACCAGCGGGGCATGTACAGGTCTGCCCCAAACAGAGCTTTACTCAGTAAACGAAAAGCAACCTTCTGTATACGGTAATACGTAACCTTTCGCTTTCCCCCACTACCACTGGGTTCGTGACCGGGTCACGAACGAAGAAAGACTTACGAATACGGTTCTGATCGCATATTTCAGTTAACTATTATTAGGGGAAATGTGTTTGGGGCAGTGTCTCGGTTGCCGTGCTAAGGACGAGCCGCCCCTGATTTTTACTTAAGCTTATACATGGTTTAATAATAAATAATGAAATAATTTTGAGGAAAAAAATAATATTTCTTTTGACCCATCCATCACTGCGGCTCTAAATAAGCCGCATCGTCCGAAGGGGGTCTCTCAGGTACCCCAAGCATTTCAAGTCAAGAATTCTTTATCATTATTTTGACATTTTTTTTAAAAATGAACCATTCTATGAATAAAAATCAGTAAGTAAATGTTTCGCAGCACGTGTCACTCTCACGTCGTACTGGATGAGAGCTAGAAAAAACATCGCGGGTGTAGCTACAGCAGCGAATCTTGTTGTTTTTATTATTTTTTCGCTATTCCAGACAAACAATGATTAATAATAATATTTATTCTTTAGACTTTTTTAGACAAATTTATATTAATAGAGTTATTTGAGAAAAATCAAAAACGTAGGGTTTCCAATATATTTCATCGGCACGGTTAGTAATATAATTAAAGAAATATTTTTTTAATTTTATTTACTACAATTTTAATTTATTGCAAATATTATTTTAAAAAACTGAAGTATGAATTTTGCAGATTTCTTTAAAATTTATATAAAAAATATGATGATTGAACTATTTTAGCTATTTGATCTAATTTCTCAAGAATAAAACTCTTAGCAAGAATAAAACATTGCCTACGGGAGACGTGGATTCCACGTCAAAGGCGTTTTCGTGTATGTCCCGGGGCGCGCATATCACACGCTAACCGACACTACACGTTTGATCGGCTGTGAATTTATGCAGCGTTTTGTCTTTTATGAAATATTTGTTTTGGTTTAGATACTTCAGACCTTGAGCAGAAATGTCTTGATTAATAAAAGAGTTATGATTTTTTTTTGTAAAAGACGACGTTTTAACCAATTTCGGCGAATGCGCCCGAATAAATATCAAATTTAAAAGTAAATTTTCTTAGATTGTTTATAAAATACAGTAATTACGATTTTTTTACTCAAACATTAACAAAACCGTTGAATTTGACACATATTTGAAAATTAATTTAAAATATTTATTCCAGAAAATACAGTATAATTCTATAAACCTAATAAAAATATTTTTAAAATTATTATTTTTTAGATTTTTTTGCTATAAAAAGAATAGCACTAAACTTCAGCATACTTTTTGAACATACCTGAAATAAAAAATGTCTGATTGACTTTATGCTGTGAATGAATAAATTGCTTAAGCCCAATGAACGTATTAATTATTTTTTTTAAAAACTGTTTACGACGTAAATATTTATTTTCATTGTACAAAGTAAACAAACCAGAATGCAAATGGGGAATTCCCGCATTTTTAAGCGGTTTTTTTTATACAAAAAACTGTGTTAAAAACGCATGTTTACACGCTGCTAAAATACCCGACAAAATTTTACTTGTTATAAAAAGTTGCAGGTCAGAATTAGCATTCAATTAGCGTCCTCGCATTTTTTTTATTCTTAACGTGTTTTATTATTTCTATAATATGATTAATATTATTTGTTTTCTTGTTCTCTCTCTTTCTCTTTATTTCTGTGTGCTAAAATAATATTTTAGTAAACCAATCTATGTCAATAACCATTTGCGTCAGTTTGATATATTTTCTTTATTTTATTATATATATTTTCGTATCGAATCCTCCCCTTTGCTATTATCCAGATTAAAGTACACCGCGCTTCATAAATAAATGATTAATAATCGACGATCTAATCAGTGCTAATGTAAATTTTAAAATATGTACACATGCGTCACAATAGAATTTCCTAATTTTTGCTTGTGATTGTGCCGTTTATAGATCAAACGCATTTTTCAGGCATAAAACGTTTAATCGCATAAATAATTTTTGATTTATTATGTAAATATCTGATTTAAATGTAAATTTTGTGAGGTTGTTTGGAAAATAATTGCAGTTTTCGTTTCTCATAAAATAACAAACCTTTTTGATTATGTAATAGACGCCGTTGAATCGTATTTGATATTTTTACAGTAACATAAAATAAATATACAGATATTAAACACATTAAAACTAAATAAATATCATGGAATGTTTATATTTTTTGATTTTAGGTATGTTTGTAAAATTTGTATTTTTTATAATTATTTTCAGATTAACTAACAGGAAGATTTACAGCAAAAAAAAAAATTTAGAGCATTATGAATTTGTGCCCTATTTCTCCAATCACAAAGGATTTTTCTAATGTGTCAACACTTTATTTTAATAGTCAACATTTTAGAAATAAATGATTTTTGGACTTATCGTAATCAATTCAAAGAAAAATTCACCAGACAAAAATTAGAACAAAATTCCCAAAGAAATATATACATATCGTTAAGCAAAGATTTCTTTAAAACAATGGCAAAAATTTTTTTGTGAAAAAAAAATAGTTAAGTTCTGAAATCGAACATAGAAACAAAGCGTGCGCTTCATGTGGCCCCGAAATTAAAGGATTTGTTGGAAGAAAGCGAAGTTTGATTTATATGTATTACAATCATCCTGAAAACTATTTCATGCTTCTTTTAATTAAAACCCGTATTTTATAGAGCTTTTTAAATATTTAAAAATAAAAATGTGTTCAAATAAGCCTCAATTGCAGACCCTGTACATGTGTATTATTTCTGTTAAATTTATTTATATTAAAACATTAAAAACTCATTAAATATTAAATTAACCTAATATCCTAGAATATTTTCGATTACAGTAGTGTCCTAAATATTGATTTTTTAGTGATCGGATTAATAAATAGGATAATAATATAAACCCGTAAAATAAAATATATAGTTATATAATTATACTATTTTTTCCTTAAATCTTTACTTATATAATTAACTAAGAGGTTGATTTAACGGATACATTTTAATCAAAAATATTATGATGGCAGTTTTTAGTTTATTTACGATATTTAACACGTATACTTTCTAATCTTCCTTTTTTAAAATTTCATTTATACATAAATATTTATTTACGAATATTCCATAAATAGCGACCCTCAGAATAAATACCTATCCAAGTCGCGAAAAACTTTCAGAGTAATAAAATAGTTGAAATTAGACGTGGTATTCTGACGAAGGAAAAAAAAAGATTTGTTAACGTTTTATTAAATTTTCAACAGATTGAGCTTTTTTCGTGCATTTGATTTTACATTCATATAAAATTTTATTCCATAATTATAGTACTTAGCTTTTAGTTAGCCTATATGATCCGATTTTACCCTAATTTTTCCTCTAAATAAAATATAATTTATATTACATAACTTATTGAGGACGAGTTTTCTTCATATTTACCGTTTATATCTCATCGTTTTAGTAATAATTTGCTTCCATATTGCAATATGTACTCTATACTAACTTTATTCGTAATTTTAAAGTATAATCAAAAAGAATTCGTCTAATTTCACAATACTAT
>JAGXCT010035867.1:129346-141186 GCA_022495035.1 Philopotamus ludificatus | reverse complement strand
GTGAACATTTTAAATTAGGTAATTATGCATTTAATTACTGTCAGAGTCATCTAATATCCGTTCCATTGAGACTTTTTTAATATTAGTCGCTCAATTTATTATAAAAATAGAATGATTGAAAACCCTTTAACACATAAATACCTAATGCCTTAAAAATCGCATGCATCGATTTCCTTGATTATAATTTGGTCCATACAAGTAGAAAAATATTTTCTAACTGTATTGTGATGAATATCCCTGGGACGAGGTAAAGAGGCAAACAGCTACTGACTACTATTTTCTAGATGCACGTACTTAAAATCCACATTAATAATATATTTACGAAAGTTCTAATTTAACCTTGAAAATATTGCGTTTTGTAACATGAACGATATAGGAGGGACCACTATACAAAAAACCACCGTAAACGCTATAGAAGGATTGACTGTATTTTGAATTGAACAAATATGACCAAAACACAAATACAGTCAGCCCTCCTATAACGAAGAAATCGGGACCAAGCTATAGAAAGCCCGCGTTTTAGAAATTGCAATGATCTGATTGACGTGGTGTATTATTACAGTACGATTCTTGACACGGACCATGGAAGATAGAAATGCAAACACAATTTATTAAATAACAACAATTATTTACAGCTTTTAGGTTAAACATGTTAGGAAAGAAAGCCGTGTGCAGCCCCTGATACTAGATACCTGCTTGATGATCTCTGGCAATGATGGCCTGTTAATTGGTAAGTCTATGTGGTTTGCCATGGGCGAAGATTGTAGGATTTCCAGAGTCGTCATGGCGGCATCCGCGTGTAGCGCAACAAGATGGCGACTACTTTAAACCTCATAACGTTTCGACCGTCGGGGGTAGAGAGGGAGTGGGGTTGGCCGCTCACGGGGTGCCTTGATACTGATGATTATTGATGATACCACTTGATCCCCCGCTAGGAGCCCTGTCACTTATTATTATGGGACATATTCAAATTATTCCGTACGTGGTTGAATAACCGCAACATATTGTTTAATTTCTCAAGAGCTCGCTGCTTCCAAAAATATATATTTATTTTCATATTTTAGTTTTTGCAGAGGTCAGTTTGGACGTCGCTGGTATATTGTGTATTTTATATACTTGTACACCTGACTGGAAAGGTTGGAATAAGGTCGATAATAATATATGTATATACGAAGGCAAAGTGCGGTTCTCTGGGACAAGGGACAGTCTTATTTATAAGGTCGAGGGGTTGATCTCTACAGGACCGTGAAACTGACCGAATTTTCACATACCGCACGGGGCCACGCCGCCCTCCATTGTTCGCGATAATACCTGTGCAAATAATAATAACGCGATATAGAAATAGAAAACAAAGATATATGTGGCGGCAAAAATGGGGGAAAGGGTTGAAGACGGATTATGTCTGAAAATTAGTATTTTTCCCTTTTATATAAATATATATTTTCGGATGGGGGGGGGGGGAGGGTAAGAAACTAGCTGCGCCATAGTTGCGCTGTCAGCCCGCACGACAACGGCGAAGGAATAAGAAGAGAGAAATAAATAGAGGAGGACGTAGATTTATTGCAAACACTACACACTCCAGAGATATATTGTTGAAGAAACAGACTGCAAGAAGGAATCGCGCGAGAGGAGCGGCGGGGAGGCGAAGAGGGCGAGGGCAGAACGGGGGCACGAGCGGGAGGCTGGAGGAGAGAGGAGCTGGAGATTTATGAGACTGCCATAACGAGACAGGCGAGTGGCGTGCGTCCCTGAAGGGCGCCTCCAGGACCTACCAATGATGAGAAATTATACCGTTTTAGAGGCGGCCATTAGCGATTTCGGGGGCAACGGTGGAGAGCCACGACCTCCCTGGCTATCAACTGCCTGTTCACAAAAATTGCTTCAAGACACTCTCTCTTCTACAACCATACGTAAATCTACGTACACACAGCCATGTTTACGGAGTATATTTAATGTTTTCATCATAAAAATAAACTCAATAACAATTAACAAATCAGATACGGATGACTCAATTATGCGTCATTTGTAAAACTATCGTTAACAGCGAGTGACTCAAATATGCGTCATTTGTTAAGAGGAACTGACTACATGATGCTTAGGATCAATTGATGAAGAGATGATCTGAGCCATTATTTTAAAGAGAATTCATTAGGTTACTAGAGTCTAACGCATTTTTTAGCATAGCACCTTAAAACATCGATAACCATAGCTCAGTGATTTTTTATTAAATTTGAACGCGTAGGTTTTAAAATCTTTCTTGATAAAAAAATGCATTTATTTGTATTTTTTATTATTTTTTCGAGCCACCATTGTGTTTGTGTAAGAAGGAAGCAACGAGAGCCTCAACGCTCATCGTATCGAGAGGGACAGGATACGCAACAAACAACCGATAGTGAACTTCGTTCAGATAGAACGCATGGGGGTATGCGAGGGAGGATGGGGTAAGTTGTGTCAGAGGTGAGGAACGGGAAAACCTGATTGTATATAATCGTCCCGAGCAGGGAGATGGATGGCGCCATCAGCTGCTGAACCGCGCCATCAGTAAGTACTCACCCACTCTGGACGAATTGCACTCCTCGGCTTATCAAGACATATTGCATATGAGATATTGTGCTACCCGATGCAGAATCACATACCACTGAAAAGTAAAAGCTTTTCCCGGAAAATCACATTAAATAATTTATTAGATAATTCTGATATTTAAATAAAATAAATAATTTATCGTTAATGTTGTTTCGATCAAGAATTAACTGATATTTAAATAAAAAAAATAGTTTAAAACATATTAGAGCCAAGGAAAAAAATGATGCACGAATAAAGGAAAAATAGGAACAACTCGGGAGAGATAAGATTGATTACTGTTTGTGGAACCTACATTAAAATTTATTATACCCACTTAAAGTGCGCGCGGTAAACAGTGGTGCGCGCTATCCGTCTCTGTCTGTCGCACGGGAGCGCCCCCTGGCCGCCAGGGATGCAGCCACGGTCGGAGGGCTTCCGCCCCGGGCGAATAAATCTTGTGTGTTGTTTTTCCGACCGTTTTTGTCCGCATTATCGTCGGGGAAGTGCGGCCCCTTCGAACGCCCCCGATACAGCTAAACCAAGAAAATGAGCAAAAGCGCAGATGATGTAAATATGAGACGTGCACCATTTCTCAAACAAGCCAGGCGGGGACAAGTGGGCCTAGATCGGATGCACAAAGTATTAATCTAACTGAAAGAATCGCTTAAAAAGTGGAGTGAAATATAATCGCTTTAAATTTAATCGGAACTCAATCGAGTGCGACAAGTGACAGCCAACATGCAACACGTGTTGAGTGCAGTTTAGTCTATCATTACTCAAATACTAATGTTAAATATAATACGCATACTTTGATTGAATCATTATTGTATATAACTTTTTTTTATCATGCAGCATATTAGTAAAAAAATATGTTTAATACTTGGAGCTTATTTAATTTGGGTATTTTTTTGTAAATAAATATTATTCAAGTAAATTAAATAATATTTTGCATTTTAAATTAACCCCTTTTCATTGAACATTTAAAGAAAAAAGGTTTAATTAGAAATGCAAAAGGGTTAATTTGAAGTGAAAAACCTGTATTATATTTTAGGCGACTTGTGATCAATAGAAAATGTATATTAAATAATTAATATAAAAAAGTATTGGAGTAATTATGACAAACAAACAATAAATAACTAACTAAGGGTACACGTCAAATACACCATTTTGCAAATCAAATACAAGTTTTTACAAATCAAATACAACTTTTTGCAAATAAAATTGACCCTTTTAAAAATTAAAGTTAAACAATTAAATATTCTTCAATATATGTACAGTCAACCCTCCTATAAATCGCTGTTTTCTACAAAATTCTAATATTTTTAAGGTCAATTTAGATATTTCATAAACCTATAATACATTGCCGAGCGAAATAAAGGGCAATGCTCTTTGGTTGACAAGGAATTTTGTAAAAAGCAGTGATTTAAAGGAAACGCTATAGGAGGACTGACTGTATATACTTTGTTTTATCAGTTCCTATAAAAATATATAAAACGAGTTCCACTGTATTTGTGTATTACCCCGAATTTAAGTTTCCTGCTAATTACGTTTTTTTACTAGTTCCTTCAAAAACGTAAAAAATGGGTTCCACTGTATTTAGTACCCCGAATGTAACTAATTTCCCACTAATTACGTTTTTTTAACAGTATAGAAATTTGTAAAAATCACTTTCTGGATGTTCAGCACATCGTACCGGATAAAAAATATTTATATAAGAATAAGTAATTTTCTAAAAAATGAGAAATAAATATATAGAAGTTTTTAAGCTGCATAACATATGTACAGAGAGTGCTAAAAACAAAATATGTGTATTGATTAATTAAAAAATATTTTTTACTTCAAATACTTCAAAATCACATTCTCGATGGAATTATTATTATTTTATTATAAATAGGTATAACTATTATTGTATAACTAACAAAAACATATCATCATCGTCATCATTATTTGCCAGTCACAAGGCTCCCACTCGCTGAGGGCATGGACCTTACCAAACTCTCGCATGGTAGTCGAGGTCAAAGGAACCTGAGTCTCACACGTGACGTGAGGGCTCCCCTTTCGTGTCCATACAGGGGACCCGAGCAAATCTTGGTATGCAGTTTTGTAAAGAGTTTCCCTCTACTGACCATTGCTGGCATTGGACGGCGTCATCTAACTACCACCATGTTGATATCGGATTTTACTCTCGAATGTGTCACCAACCCGAAGTAGGAGGTTGCATCGTGTAGATTTGTTCTCTTCTCAAAGGCGTTATCTGCTTATCAAGTGTCAAGAGTGACAAGTAGCGAGCGACCACACACACATACCTACATAGATATACACAGGCATACATATGCACATCTGCCCAAAACGAGTCTCAAGTAGCCGGTCGCAAGTGATTATTAACCCTGTCGCGCAATAGCAATCCTTTCATCATGGGAAGACCTCCTCAGAGAGGGGTCCCCTAGAAAGAAGGAAGAGGAGCGAAAGTATCGAGTATATAAACCTATTAATAATTAATACTACTCGATACCTATTAATATTAATGAGGGAAAAATACTGCGCTTTACATTTATCTGTCGAATTGAGGCAGATTGATATAAAAAAAAATGAGAAGCGCTGAGATACATCACAGTTAATTAATAAATGTTGTTAAGGCTAGGTTAAGATATTGTAAGTTAGTTTTTTCAGCGGGGTTAGGTTAAGTTACATTTTTAACAAATAATTAAAAAATTCTAAAAAGATTTCTTTCTTCTTTTTCAGATGCCTTGTCCGTTTTATAACGACAATATATAGGCGATTTACTTCTTCTTGTTTTACCTATATATTTGTTGATATTAGATGAGCTAAAACAAATTCTGGAGCTCTCAGTTACGAATATTGAGGAGCAACAATAGCTTCTTTCTCCCCAATCAATTTTTCTCAGGGAACTTAGGAGATTTTCAAGCATATAATTTTATTTTAATGCTATACTTAAACACCATCATATTGAGATGTTGATGTTCTTCATTTTAATATTATTCCTATAAGTGATTGCATTTTTATTTAATTCCTATAAAATTTCTCGCGTCAATCTGGTCTTCAACTCCGGAGTATGACGTTGTCCTCGCAACAGTACATAAAATCGTATTCAATTATCTCGAAAGAAGTCGTAATCCGAGCCAAGCACCGTTTTGATTAAGGCATAAATTGTAAAGTTCGAGGGTCCAGACGTCCTCGACACTAAAGTTGCCATTGTGATTGGATGGACCCATCAATTAAGTGCTCGGCTGCGCCTCGGCACTTTCTTCCGGGGACGGTGAAGGCACTTAACTTTTTATTGCCCCCGGAGTCTTGCGCCCGGCTTCCTGTAATTTCAATTATTTTTTCACTAAGTTAAGCAAACATTGACCGTAATCGCATCACACGGCTATCAAGATCCAATTTGATTCGTAATCAGGGTGCGGAAGATACCCAGGGGAGAGTTCGCCACTGGGGAGATTAGAGCAACACACTGAATAACATGTTTTGATCAACGATAAACAATCGCAGAGTTCAAAATAAATAATTTTCTATGCGTTTCGTTAAAAATGTATCGTTCTATAATTTTGTATGCTTTCTAATGATTTTTATGTAAATTTGCGGGGGATCGTTACCGATTGTGTCACCCCAGGCGAACTAATAAACCGATCCCACCCTACAAACAGCGTTAGTTTAGGATTAATGGCGCTGAAACTAGATTATTATTACCGGAGGCAGCAAAAGGGCGCCACTAAACTTCTGCACAATCTGAGCAAAACGCATGAAAAGTTATGTCCTCCTAATGGCGTCGTCCCGGACGATCCCGGCGACTATTTCAATTTCCCGAAGCGAGACCTGCTTATCCCCGGGAGATAATTGTGAAACCCGACACACTTAACCCTCTCGGTGCCGCGCTTTTTCGATCCGATAGTGGCCATTGACGATTCTTTGTGTAACACTATACCGCAGCTCCCTTGAATATTCCATGCGGCTCCCGTGCGCGTGGCCAGGGATCAATTATGCACAAGTATAACGTTTTGAAATACGTGACGGGGGTCGGACCTCGCTCGTCATGGGGTCGCGGACCCAGCATTTTTATTATAAAATTTTATTTAAATTATTCGCAAGAGTTTCTGGATAATTTGAATTTTCATAAAATTCAGTCATCGGATATAAACTATTTATTTAGAAAAATTCTGAATCAGACACTAATTCAGAGAATCAACCATCCCCAGTTCTCCATGACTGAATTTATCAAGATTTAAAAAAAAAACTAAGTTTTACTACCGTCACCAAGATACATAACGCCTAGAATCCTCAAAGCGAGCAATGGTCAAATAGATGCTTAATTAATTGTATGACTGGGCATAAAAAATAAAAAAAGTACTCTATATAAGATCCACAATGCCCCGATGAGGTCCATAACAATGTCAATGTCAAAGAATTAATCTAATAAATAATTTATAACAAAAATTATTTGCATTAGGCGCGAAAGTGTTGAATGTGGACCGCACTGTGTGTCCTAATTATTTTTAGAATATTTGCATAGAAATTATGAAAGTATACTTTCTGAATATATGTATTATACTATCACTTATATTTTTTTAATTTCGTTTTTAATGTTGTTAGATAATTATGACTAAATTATCAAATAGTGAAAAACTTTTCATATGTTTAACAAAATAAGTTATAATAAATTTAAATGAATAATAAAATGGGATTTGAAGGTTTTTTGATTATTTTATATTATTGTGTTTGTATATCTTATGGGAGTAAAAAACCTGACATAAAACCCTGGATCTCATGGCTTAGATTTGTGTGTAGTGACAGGTTAACAGTGACCTCCAAAAACGATCACAAAAAAACTAGAAAAAATAGCAGAGGTAACGCAATAGATTTTTCATAATTATTTTCATATATTATTTGATATAAATCATGTAAATATTTGTTTTCTGATGAGAAGATTCTAGAAAATAAAGATAATATTTTATAAATCAGGGATGATTCTTTCTCTCACTATTTAAATAAGAACTTGTGGGAATACGTCTGAAAACGGACAAGAAGATTACTCATATATAAACAGAAAATAGAGAAAACCATTATATCTAAAAATATGCCATGAATTCTCAGTTATATTCTACAGTTCAGCAAAAGGAAAGTTTATAGGAGTTAAACAATACCCAAAAATAGCTTGTAAAGAATCATTGCTTTCAACGAGTAGATCTGATGCATTGGCTATCTCGTCTAGCCCATCCGTCATGGCGGCTTGAAAACAACCGCGTCGTTCGAAGGGGGTCTCTCAGGTATCCCAAGAATTTCAAGTCAAGATATTGATGAGTTCCTCATAGATTATAAGTATAAAAATAGTTATTCACGATATATTTGCTTATAATATACTTGCTATACTTCACGATATAGTTTTCGCTCGCACTCGGCACATAGTACCAGATGCGAGCGAGAAAAAACATCGCGCGCGTGACAACAGCAGCGAATATTTTTATTTTTTTTATTTTCGCAATTGCAGACAATGATTATACATAATATTTATTCTTTAGACAAATATAAAAAGTTAATGACATGTAGGATTTATATTAAAAGAATACCCCATCGGCACGGCTAGGTTAAATAAATCATACCGAGCAATGTTATATGGTGACGATAGTTCTGATATCTAAAAATTATAGATATATAATCAAATTAAAATGATAAAAATGAGTTTCCAACCATATTTTATACATTTTCCTAATTTTACTAAGTAAAGGCAAACTAAGTTACTAGGTAATGGCATATTATTGCAGATTTACCCTTAGGCGCATAGCGTACGCACCTGGGGCCTTATTAATTTGAGGGGGCCTCAAAATTCAGCTCTCAAAACGATTTTTTTTTCATAACAAAAATAATTTATTAATTCAACAGTATTTCCTAAATTGAATTCACAAATGAATAACACCAGTTCATATTTCGAACCATATACACTGACTATTCCGCAGACCATGATCAATGGATTCATGCGCATAGCTACCTTAAGGCAAAACGTTGCTAGGCATCGGGGCCCCTGGCATACAGCTCTGCAGGTCCTCATCCCTCTGGGGCCTCCGCATTTTAACATCGAGATCGCTAATATTGATCAGCAAGTACCTAGTAAAAAAGAATAAAGAGAAGAAGCTATAAAAATGAATAAGTCTATTCAAAAGTCGTAGAAAGCATATTATAGGGTGTAGGAATAGTAAAATATTTTTGGGAGGGGGCCTCAAAATTGAATTGCGCATGGGGCCTCTTAAGTTCTAAATTCGCCACTGATTGGTAGTGATATTAGATGCTGATTTTATTGCTTGTTGTCGAAAAGGTTAGTTTATCGTGTTTCGTTCTCTTCAGCGATCTTCTAATCATGGAACTTGTGGAAAGAGGAGGTTTTCTCTTAGATCAATGTAGTATAGTCGACTATCGAAGTAGGCTGAGGTAGGATTCTCGAGTATATGATACGTTTCAATTAATATACATGTCGAGGCGGCGTCGCGACGCCCTCCGTTGCGTCATTTGGCGCCCCTGGCGTCCCCGGCTGGCTGCAGCGCTAATGTAACATAACGTATGGCGCAGCATTATTTGTAACACATAACACGTTTTACATTAGGCGGCCGCTGACGGCGCGGCCCCGCCCCGCGTGACTAATTTGGGGATTAAACAGTTTTGCAACTCAATTTGTATTCGCCAGGGGCCTCCGGACGGGCGTTCGCCATAGCAACGACGGTCACAGCGGCAACCCTCCGCCGGAGCGAAAAATCTGCACTCTCCGACCTTGGCGAATATTGGAATATCAAAAAAAAAAATACCGCGCTCTCCTCCCGATTGATACGGATTGTTCGATGTTATGTTTATCTTATGTGACGTGTTTGACAGTTGAAATCCCACATCGGAGATCATTACCATAACCCGAGTTTCAAACTTCCTCAACATTTTTTACATTTTCTCGGCAAAGTTGCGGTTGTTTGTAGCCGGAGGGGGTGGTGGTGTGCAGCGGCCGCATCAGGATTTGGAAGGCTCACCGCCAAGGTCATTATGGACCATTATCCTCCGCGTTTAATACAACTTACGCTCCTCTCGTCTCCATTTGCATGATTACTTTTCTTTTGTGCAGACTCACTTTTCCGTTTTATTATTTTTTTATTGCCCCTCCCTACCGACGCTCATTTGTATCCCCATCTTCATCGCGCCTCTTAAATAATACGACCCGTCGTGTTTTCTACTTTTTTCCGCTCTCCTCCTCCTCTCTCTACTTTCAATTGAATTAATTCGTACACGGATCCAATCTCGGTTTTTAGTTTAAAATAGATTTCTTCCTCTTAGTTGTTTTGCAACCGTGATGGCCGCAATATCATTAGTGATTTGTTTTAAATACAGAATATATAGAAATATTTTAGATCCACAGATTGTGTCTGTTATTGACATCAAACAACAACTGGGGTCCTTAAATTATTTAGACTAATTTTTTTTTAATCAGAATTGGCCAGAATCACTGATAATACCTAGAATTTATAAATGTATCTTATCTCAGTAGCGGTTAACTAAAACAATAATAACAGATTATTGTTACCATGATGAGAGTAATCCATGACATGTGAGATTCAATTTTTAAGCTTTGATTAGTCATTTTTAGCTAGTTCTGTACTTCTTGCAAATGATAATCCATGATAAATATATTATGTTACGTTCTATAAATCCATCTGAATAGCAGATTTATTAATTTATTTTTTATAAACTTACTTTCAGATGTATTAATCTTTAATTAGAATCATTATTACCAACTGTAATTAATACCCCCGTGTTACATAAATAGTATAAAAATAAAAAAATCAATAAGTCAAGTTCAAAATAAGTCTAAAAAATAAATATTATAAGTAATCATTGTCCTTTATTGTCTGCAATTGCGTAAAAAAATTTAAAATGTGATGTTTTTTTTCGCTCGCATCCGGTACGATGTCCTGAGTGCGAGTGAAACATCGCCGAGAGCTTTGTAATTTTGTCATATTGATATTAGTTAAAAAATCTAAAATATCGACCAACTTGTGAAGCATATCATGTATAATTATTTTTTTCTTAAAATAATCTATTTAAAAAAATATATTAATGAATTTTTCATCAATATATTGACTTGAAATGCTTGGGGTATCTGAGAGACCCCATTCGGACGACGTAGTTGTTTTTGAGCCGCCCTGACGGATGCGTTAATATATTTCAATAAACGATATCATGACTTTTGGGTAACAAAAATATGTTATGATGATGTAATTATTAAAATAATATTTCTTGTAATATTCTAAGAATTCTATAAATTTTTAATAATACTGACTAGAGGGTGAATGTGAGTCTAAATATCAAACCACTCCTGAATCTTTAATAAAAATATTTATAATTAGTAAATTATAAATATATAAATTTATACTCCAATCAATGATCAGTAATTCTAACAGTAATTTTATTTAATTTCAAAGTTCATTCAATCAGTAATTCTAATATTTTTTACGAATTAATTGATTTATTTAGAGTAAATATATTTTTTTGTTTGAATTAAAAGTGACTCGTCGACTAAAATCCCCCAGTCTGAATTTAAATGTAAACGATATACTTGTATAATACAATTTGCATAAATTCAAATCAGTTGAATAATTACGATAGTTCGGCATGACTTTGTAAGACGACACAATAATACCTGAAACAGCATTCGTGAGCTCAGGAGTGAATAATCCTTTCATCCCAGTCTCTAATTGTTCATTTGGAGGCACTAGTATTATTCACCTTGACTCGGCGAAACGAGCAAATTCAAATTAATCGGCGTTTGGTATTATTTTCATTTTGAAAAATAATAAATTAGTCTAATGGAGTCCGAAAATGTAGCTCATTCTTTAATGTAACCCTAATGAGAAGCAATAGATAGTGGCGCAAACCTTCTTAGCTAGCTAAGTACGCACATCGAAGACGAAAACAAGAAAAGGGGAAGCTTCAACAATTTATACCATCGAACATATATTTAAAATTAAAAATACATATATGTATATTGATACTTGAAGTTACAGTTTATAGCAAAATTAGTCCTCACAGAACTTCTTTTAATGATCTAAACCGGTGGAAATGATTTAGGATTGAGGATCGAAGTATACGTATGTAGTTGTCGGTATCTTTCGATGGATTCAATAAAGATTCGAAAGGGAAATGAGTTTCTCACACTAATATTCCCCCAGTGTCAAACCACGACACTGCTTAATTTTAATATTATTTCGGTCGGATCAAAATTTATATTATTT
>JAGXCT010035867.1:34227-128440 GCA_022495035.1 Philopotamus ludificatus | reverse complement strand
ACTATTTTAAATATGGCGCATCGAAAAAACGACATTACTTATGGGTACCCCTAATTTGGCTAGTGCTATAAAGAATTTTCTTAATTCATTGTTTTCATCGAACACCTATCCGACTACTAACTTAGCTCAGTCGCGACTAACTTACATTATCGAAATAGTATGTATGTTATCTACAAGTCATAACAATGATGTTAGTTTCAAAAATAATCTTCGGAAATCTTTTTACTTTTGTAAGCTATTGGGGTTTTCAGATGAAAGTCATTCTGCGACACTATCCCTAATTATAAAATGTGGGGAAACGCCACGAACAAAGTCGAGACGTGAACTCAAATTTCACGCCGAGCGGTAGCGAACCTTTTGTAAATATATTGAGAGGCTTGCGCTCTCTCCTCTCGGGGACCGGGTCCTGGCTGGCCTCCTCTCCTCCGTTGCCATTCACATAATTAACTTGCCTTATTCCACCTCTGAGGCATTAAGGGCTCTAGGGCGCGGCACCGCTTGTTCTGCCTCTACACAAATATCTGCTCCATCTCGAGGGTCGCCCGCTCCACAATCGGGCTCCGTGCGAAATTATGTAGAAGGAGTGAGAGGGAGAGAGACACTCTGCGCCGGGGCCCAGTCGCACTTAGCTACCAAGATTTCCATTTCTTGTGGATTGTAATTATTCGATTACACTTAAGCCTTCGGCTCCCGGGGATTATTGGGGAAACTTCAGTATTCAAATCAATGGAGCAAAACAAACCGACGACGCTCCCACCAGCCCCCCATCCGCGTTTCCGCACTCGGAGCCGATGTTTGACAATAATTATTTCCATTACAGACTCCTGTACCTCAGGGTCGTTAAACGGCGGTGCTTGCATCAGCTCAGCATAAATCCATTCCTCAGGATTGGGGATTGTGAATCTTTGCGACAGCCACTCTACCTGTGGACGCATTACCAACCACATACCACCAGATAATTGTTGGATTTGAACTTTCGAATAAAACATTTATTTTTATTCATAAATATTAATTTTGTCTCCCTTCAGTGGTTCTCAGATATTTGTCAGACATTTGTGCCATCTTCCAAGTAATTCTTAGGCCCGATTTTCATGATGGAGTTTAGTTTAGCTGGAAAAACGTTATTCTTTCGTTGATTTTCTTCCTCAAGGAAACAAAAAATTACTATGTAAATATTATTACTATTCATTTTAATCCTCATCTTTGATACAGAATATCTCCGTATTTATTGAAGTTATAAATTGTCGAGTCAAACTAGAGTTCAATTTTTTTTTCAGTGGGTTCTATGTTGTGTTTAAATCGATTTTATTCGAATTATTTGACTATCATGACTAAGTAGAAAAGACTACTTGATTAAATAAAAAAATTAAATTAGCTAAAGGATATTTTGTTGACTCTATACCGGGTGGAATATATTTTTTGTCATGTAAAGGGTCATTAAAAAAAATCGAAATTTATATACCTGGGGTGAAATCTGAAATTTAAAAAAAAAAAATTGAAAAAATACGCAGAAAACTGAGGACCTTTTCGCTGCGAAAATAGTATATAGTAATTTTTGAGTACCGCAAAGAGTTAAAAAAAATATTTATTAGGTAATGCATTCGACGATTTATAATATACTATTTTATTGTTGATTAGGAGTTTAAATCTTTTAAACTAAACTGAACTGAAAAAGTGTTTAAAAGAATTGAGCTTTTCAGTTAGTTAATATGTCTTGTGTTTAAGATTTTAATTAAATTTATTTATAAATAATATATGTTTTTAACCGTGTCCAAAGAGATTATGAATCAACACGTTAAAAAATATGAGATTTTATTTCTGATTAAAAGCTTTATTAATAACCTTCATTTGAATTTTGATATAATGTCTAGTTTTCCATTAAACTACAGTTAAACATATAAAATCTGATTAGAATATTATTTACACTTTTTTTTTAATAACTAATGTGTAAATACAATCAGTGCCATTAAATTCCAAGAGCTTTTTTTTATCGTTTTATATTTTTTTTTAATTTTCTGCCCTAACATGGTTTAATTATTTTTGGCATGAAGGAAATTAGAATAATAAAGAAAGTGCTGAAACTATCGATTCGGCATCAAATTCAGATAGAAATGGATCTACTATACAACTTGTTTTCAAATAAATAAAAAATATAAAATAAATAAAACAGAGATATGATGAATCGGACCAAGAAAACTCGCGAAATTTTTTGACGCCAGTTGTAAATTAAAATAAATTAAGCTTTTTAAAGCTAATACTTTAAGTAAAACATATTTGCAGGTTTCAACAATATAAGCGTTTGGGAAAATCATAAAAAAAAATTAATACAAATCACAGAAAACGAATATTATATAATATTATCTACAATATAATCGTTCTTATATAATAAAAAAAATCAGTACTAGTTTATTTAAAAATATATATATATATACAAATGGATAAACGAGATAAACTGTTGTTAAGTTAAATCTTTAAAAACATATCAATTTGCCTTTATTCCAATTTTCATTGCATTCAGCGTGCCACAGGCTGCATCATCAAATCAGCATTTACATTGGCAACAGATTTGGCGGCAAGCCCACAAAAACCTGGTGAGACACCAATTGAGTCGAGGGCTTTTGCGTAATGATCCTTCAGCTCTCTGCCACACCTATAAAAATCGCCTCGTTTTCAGCTGGCAGCGCTGTAAACGAGACATAGATGTGCAATCTCAGTAGAAAGCGGATGGATTTCGGCTGCCGAAGCTCGGAGCGGACTGCACACAAAAGATTTTCATGGAACTTCAGGTAAGATGAAAAGTTTCCGGTGGGCTTTGCGTTGAATGCTTCGGAAGCATCCTTCGTTCCCGCGTCGACGTCAGATCTTTGATGATGAATGCCGGTAAACTAATTGGTATATTTTAATATTGTGTATAATAAAAAAATATTTTGTTAAATTTTATCCGTTTATCTCGAGTAAATGTGGTATTTAATTTTGTGAATTTTCACCACGGCTGAATGCGGCCGTATATTAGAGATGAGTCGACCCCGCTGAGGGACAAAATGGCGCTTCAGGACCAGGGATGTTACAAAGGAAGAGGTAAATAAAGAGAGGGACCGGAGGTGTGTGCCGGGGGTAAGGAAGTGTAGGGGGGCCACGGGGTTGCCATGGCAACCCTCACGTGCACCCAATTGCAGCCCACAAGGGTCGAAACGAAAATCCTAATATCCTTGTAACCACGTGAATTTACAATATCAAGCCGTTTCGCAAATGCCTGGCGCTTTTTTGAAAATTGGATGGAGATTTGTCAAAGGTAATTTTCCTTGATTTTTTTTAAAAAAGAACCCTTTCGATAAGAAGAGTTATTTTTATTTAAAACACTAATAAATAATTAAATAATATTTTTAAACGTTGAAAGTATAATAATCGAGTTTTCGGCCATTTTCTATATAAAAATAAATTTCTTAATCAACTGAAATTCATTTTCACTGGCCGAAAATGATTAAATTTTATTTACTGAATAATATGAAACTATAGATATTTAATTTTATTCTTAAGGATTGGGTAAACCAAAAGCTTTTATTTTTTTCGGTCAAAGCTTTAACACTATCAACACAACGGAAACCATTTTCTAAGTTTATTTATCTGTTGCTATATTATAAAAGTAAATTAAGGTAAGTAAATTATTAAAGGTAGTAAAATTGAACCACAATTTTTTCTATCTATTTATAAAAAAAAATGTCTTTTATTGAATAGGACAGGGTTTCCCAAATTATGTTCCGCGGAACATAGGTGAATACACCCGTGTGCAAATCAAATGCATCCTTTTGCAAATCAAATGCATTCTTTTACAAATCAAATACAACTTTTTACAAATCAAATGCACCCTTTTAAATAATCATGTTAAACAATTAAATATTTTTCAATATTTATACTTTTTAATCAGTTCCTTCAAAAATGTAAAAAACTACTATATTTAGTACCCCGTATTTACGTTTTCCCACTAATTGCGTTTTTTTTATCAGTTCCCTTAAAAATGTAAAAAAAAACTGATTCCACTGTATTTATAAAGTGTTCCGCCAAAATTTTCGGATTTGCCAAGTGTTCCGTCGCTGAAAAAGTTTAGGGAAACCCTGGAATAGGATATCAGATCAAACCCTATAAATGTTTCATATCCATTTTACCAATGAATATCTTGTTTTATATATATTCGTAAAATAAAATTAATGAGAGTAGAATGTAAATTCAACCAAAAATGCAAAATTGGAAAAGGTTAACATTGGTTAATAATCTTTAAACCCCTGGGAGAATCGGTTTCTCAAGTATTAAAGAATTATTACAGAAAATCCACAGTACAGAGAATTGGAATCGGACCAATAAAATAAATCATATGAGTATTTA
The DNA here is from genome assembly GCA_022495035.1 of Philopotamus ludificatus. Lineage (NCBI taxonomy): Eukaryota > Metazoa > Arthropoda > Insecta > Trichoptera > Philopotamidae > Philopotamus > Philopotamus ludificatus. The sequence goes on along the minus strand of JAGXCT010035867.1, from coordinate 124,060 downwards.
ATGAACGAATATTTTTTTCTAAACGCGAAATTAAAATTACTCTTAAAAATATTCAAGAGATGAATTTGGTAGTTTTTAAAATTCCTCCGTATTCATCACACCTTACTCCTTTGGATTATTACTCTTTATGTTTATTAAATAATCATCAAGACGCAATTTGATTAATAAAATGAGCAAAGTAGAAATTTAATTGAAATAAAAATTATGTGAGTATTTTAATTTAAAGCCGGGAAATATACAAACAAAAGAGTAGAGATTCAAAATAAATATACAAGGATAATTAAGAGTTAAAGGTAATCATGAAAATTACATTTTGTTATAAATTTGATTTAAAAAAATGGTTTTTTGGTTAACATAAATTAATTTATAAAAAATCTGAATAATATTTTACTAGAAATTCTGTTCCATCTGATTCACCATTAAAAAAAATCTGATCCCTTATGAAAATCCAGCGGTCAGATTACAGTCATTGATCACGTATATATTTTTTTTAAATTTCCCGCCACATTTTCCCGGCGGGAGGAACACGAGCCGCACTCACGGGGAGCACCTTAAACGGTAGTTTCCTGTAGTTCTTAAAAGTGTGTCTGAGGAAAAGCCCGTCCGGGGCTTTATGATAACATCGGGCCGGGAGTGTGTGGCCACTTCACCTGGGGCGGTGGCTTCCCGCCGCAATAAAAAAGAGTTATGGCTAGGAAAAAGGAAACTTGCCGCCTTTATCCTCAGTGGATCCCGGGGAACACTCCCGGGGATCAGTGGATCAGGCGGCGGGGCGCCCTCCCCCCGTTAATCATAATTTCCAACGTGACAAGATCCTGGATCAGAGATGTGACCTGGATCATTCGTATGCGCGCCGATACACCTGACCCATATATTATATTCTCAGCGCCATTCCCTACCTCTGGGCTATGGGTTGGAACATATAGTATGAAGAACTCGAGTCATAATATGCCTTGGCGACAGTTTACTGGAGGACAAGTGTTAGACTTATACACTTAAGAATTAATATAAATAATTGTGATGAAGATAGATACAGAAATATCACTAATTAATAATAAGCTAATAATTTTTAGTTGGGTTTAGTTGGTGATATAAATCATATTACCATGATATATATTATTATTAATTTCCTATCTTACATATAATATATTATTATTAGGTATGGTGAAAACTCGCGAAATTTAATGACGCTAATTGTAAGTAAAAGAGAATAATTTCAATACTGGTTTTATTTTATCTTTACATTTTTATTAGAAACTTACTGTAAATAAAATACAATACTATTTTTTTATGTAATATATTTATTTATTATTTAAGATTCTTTGTGAATAATATGTAATTATTTTATATTGTAACTATTAAATTTCTAATTTTACTCAAGATCATTTATTTATTTATTTGTCGTATGAGTACAGAATACATAGTATTATATATATAGACATAACAATCGTATAATAATAAATAATAATAATATTAATAATCTATAATAATAATATAATCTATAATAGTAATAATAATAATAATTGTGAAAATAGTAATAAAAAATAGTGAATAGTAAAAATAATAAAAATACTCAAGATCATCTTGAATATTTACAGTAAGCATCACAATCCTTGACTACCAAAATTCATTCTCAGTATCCCCAGGTAATATAAAAAATGAAAATTAATTCCACACCAGTCTCCAATAATTACCTTTTGTCATTCCTTTTTAATTCTCACTCATCCTTTTAGTTCACTCAGCTTATTCCTTCTCTCGTAATCCACATAGGTAAAAATAAATTAATATGTTCTATTAAAAGAAGGTTCCACACCCTAAATAATTATATTGGTAACTATTTTTCTTTCTAGAGTTCTTGCCCTATGCATAATGGGGTCTATTGGGGACCCCAAGTTTTTTTATTTTTCTCAAATAATTCTTTTAATATACATCCTACATGTCACAAACTTTTTGTATTTGTCTAAAGGTTAAGTTTAAGGAATATATATTTTAAATAATCATTGTCCTTTATTGTCAGCCGAATAAAAATAATATTTGCTTCTAGTGCCACGTACGCGATATTTTTTCTAGTTGGCATCCAGTACGATGTGCGAAGTGCGAGTGAAACGTACGCGTAACACGTGCTGAGAGAACTCAGTCTGTGGCGAGACATGCCGAGTGCGCGTGTCATTTACGCGTCATATTGATGGGTTAAAAATTCCAAAAAATCGACTGAATTATGAAGCATATTATGAATAACTATTTTTATTCTTAGAATAATCCATGAAGAATTCTTTAATATCTTGACTTGAAATGCTTGGGGTCTCTGAGAGACCCCATTCGGTTGACGCAGTTGCTTTCGAGCCGCCGCACTGTGGGACGGATCATGAATTCAACCAAATTGCCAAAAATCTGTAACTTCTTTTTCATTCGACCTAGACTTATGAAATATAGAATACATATAGGTGAAGATATATTCTTTAATATTAAATAATAAATTTAAAAAATATATTTTTTTAATAATACTTGAAAAAATATTTAAAAATAACAACTATGCCATATTATTCTGTATAAATTTGTATGTTAAATTACCAGCGTTGTATATTAACTAAAAAACATATTTTTATAAATAATAGACAAAAAATACAATATTTCATGATATATAAAAAAAACGTTGTTCATTATTCTAAAATGAATAAATCGAAAACTTCTTCATCAAAACCTTTGTTTAAAATGAACAATATAAAAACCTAATTGTTAAATATATATTTATATATTAATAAACATAGATGATATAGGTTTTAATATGGTATATTTAACCTTAATAGGCCATTAAAAACTGTGAAGATATACTCCATTGAATTTGATACTACGATAATATTTCAGTTGCATTTTTTGATAATGGTTAACTTTAGAACCTTAAATTACCAAATACAGTAAACTAATATTTAAAAAAAGAGTGATATAATAAACTTCAATGTTATATATATCATTTGCCATTTTTTCCGAATAATCGGGAGTGTATTATACTTTTAACGTATTGAAAGAGTTAACGATTAAAAAAAATAATTGAACTATTAAAAAAAGCATTCTATTGCCGATTAAGAGCTTTTTTCTGCTGATATTCAATTAATATAAATTATGAGATTGCATTTATGTATAAATAAATAAACCTAATGTTATATATAGTATGCCAAGAAGATGATAAGAGAACTATAATATAATATAAATGGATCTAATTTATATTTATTATAAAAAATAAATGGCGCTGCTTGAATATTATATTTAAATTAATTTTATTGTTTTTCATAAAAATAAATAGAACGAAGTTATTATTATATTATTATAAGTACTTATGTCAATGATTTTTCAGATAATATAATGTATTGAAAAAAAAAATTGTGCCACGTTTAAAACAACTTTATCAATTGAATAAATTAGAGAATATTCTATGCTAAAATTTTAGATTTTATTGAAGAGCGTTCAAGATGAGTAATATACATTTTTTTGCGCAAACACATACACACATAATTTATTTCTTAGGCAGTTTATCTTCATATTAAAACGACCTTCAGTGAAGTTGTCCATTTATCATCCCATATTCGCGCCATTCCTTTTTGGCCGCAATATGATGTTACCCCATAATAATTTTTCAGCATGTGTTTGGAATAATACTCGGCGGAGAACATTCCCAAAAGAAAAATAGTACAACGTCGGAAGATAACTCGCCGAGACGGAGCAAAACACATAACAAAGGTTTGAACCGCCCCGGCTTTGGAAAGATGTTGCCATATCAATATTTTACGCCTCATAAAAATATTATAAGATAAAAAAACAGAGAGGCCAGGATTTTGAGTACAGTTTATTATTGTATAGGGCCGTGTTAAATGTAACAACGGATCTCGTCTCAAGTGATACGATAACTGTTTCGCAGAATACAAAATGATGAACCCTCCTCCGGCTACGGTAATAATATTTTACGAGCGACGCTGTAATTTCATTACCGGCGGAAAAGTGCGGAAAATCCCACGGGAAAAATTCAATACGCGACTAATAAAATAGAATAAAAATTAATAACAACAAAATAATATTTACGATTAATTCCATATATTTATTTGAGGGTTTTATCAATATGGAAAATATTATTATGATAATATTTTTAAGTTCAGTGTGGCCATCTATGCAGTGTTGCCATATAATAAGAAATATTTATTCATATAGTTTTTTAACATGAATAATAGATGTCGCTAGTATTTTTATTTTATTTTAATATAAGGGATGTTTGATCATTGGAGTGATGAGATAAATAAAAATGCGTTTTTATTAAAAAATATTTTTATTTATTTATATATTGTACTTTATTAATGAAGTATAACAGTAAGCATGTGTTCCATAGGTGCTCAAATATAATATAATATTCAAAAATATGCAACGTGTGCAATTATGCACGTATATAAAATTTAGATTATAATAATATATGCAATATAAAAATACAGTCTTGGTCATTGTTCAAAAGAGAGAATGTGTCATACGAGTAAAATTTCATTAAAACGTAAACGTTACGATTGGTCGTTGCGATATAAATGGAATATTTTTATCAATAAATGGTAGATATATAAAATTTGTATAATAAAATTAATGGTAATTGTAAATACAATCGTTCAACGTAACAACGTATCCAAACGTGTGGATATCGACCGCTCCGATCCGTGCCTCACATGCAAATACGTTAAAGAATCTGCGAGAATTGAGCACAAAGCACGTATAGATATCACATCCGAGTAAAACTAATAACTAATCAACAACACGGATGCATATAATGATATATAACGCAACCGTAATTAGACTAACCGCCTCTGAACTCCCGGATTAGATCGTTTACTATATATGTATATAAAAAAATAAATTAAAACTATATTATATTCGTAAAAATCGGCATAAACGATTGATTTATAACCGTCGTATGTGTTTTAGGAGTTCAGATAATCATATGTATAGTTTAAAATATTCTCTTGGTATTGGAACAACCGTGATTCATGCGGTATTGCACGTACATCATGCCCGAATTGTGCCAATAATAAAGCGCTAACACGACGAAGAAATGCCACCACTGATGCGAATGTCCCAAGTAATCGAATTTACCCGCGTAGAAACGCTCCGGTACTTTTAATATGTATATCGTGAAGGCGACTCCGCTTATTATGTACATGCCGATCACACGCGGGAATAAAAGCTGCAACATAACGCATACGTTAGTATGAAACAATCGTCGATTATAACGTTTATATATGTAATATTGTATACCTGAACCATGGGATTATCGAAACCGCCCATAGCGATGGCCCAGTGCAGCGTCGGTACGACACCGTAAGCGGCCCATGCTACGAATATCGCCATTTTGATGTTGGCATGTATATTGAATCTCGGTAATTGTACTACCATCGCTATTATGAATATGAAAGTCACCGTCGATAGATAAAACCATTGCAGTTCCTGGAAATATACGTTGATATTAACGTGTCTAACGTATGAAGTTCATAACGTATCATATATTTTTATACCTGATGACACCAGAAAGCGTAGTATACCCCCGAGGTGTAAATGGCCAGCAGGGATAGAGCGATACCGAACAGATCGTACATCAGGAAACAGTTGAACGTGTCCTCGGATCGACACGAGAACGTGTGATAGAGACTCGATAGCACCATGCACGCCTGAAAAATAATATAAACGCTGATTAATATTGTCGTTACATAATTAAGCATTGTTTATCGACCTTTAAAAAAATACTTTCACTTGATTAAAAATCAACTTTCATATAAAAATCATTAAATATATATTTTTATATTTAAAAAAAAAATAATTATATTAATTAGAACATTTTTTTTTGTATAATATTTCCTGAAGATTCAAAAGTGAAAGAGGCTTTATCTGTATACCGGTTTTATCGATCGGATTTTAAGTTCAAGTTCCTGTCGCAAAATTTCGAATATGAAAGTGCGGTCGTTAATCCAATTGGTGTCAAGATTAAAAGCATTTTTCATAATGGCATTATTGCAAAAAAATTATATAATGTGATAATGCAATAAATTTACGCATATAACGAATTATTGTGTCAGTGAAAGTCGAGATGATGAGTTGCGGTAGGATCTGCGGATATAAAATGGCGATTTATTGCGCATGCGCAATCTTCTTCGCGTGCAGTAAAAACTCGTCTAAAACCCAATTTGGTATTTTTATTTTAAGAAAATCATTTGGACTTGTTTTAATACTGGTGGATCCTTGATCATTGATACAGGTCAATGTTTAAAGCATATGTGTGACGTTTTTCTATATTTTTTATTCTATATTCCTACGAAGAAATCAAATAAAACACTTGGGTTCAGTTAGACTGATTATTAATAGCTCAAAAATATTAAAAATGAGTCAGATCGAATATTTTTAAAACACCCGTGGCGAATTTTTTTACCGCTCCACTAAATTTGTACGAAAAGTTAGCCCTCCTATAGCGCTTCCTGCTATAGAGCGACCTATGTGACAGTCCCTCTTATAATGCTCGTTTCTGAGCGCCGTTTTCTACAAAACGCAACATTTTCAAGGTCAAATTATATATTTCATAAATATTTGCTGCGAAAAATAGAGGTTAATGCAGAGGTTCCCAATCTTTTTCGGTTTACAGCTCCCTTAAAATCAGAATTTTCCGCGGCTCCCTTATTACAATAGATTTTTGACCTTCTTGAAAAAAGTGTGCACAAAAAGATGGCGCAAAAATTTCGAGAATTGTGAATACCAACAAATTTGCCGAATTGTTTAATTGAATACTTCGCGGCGCCCTTATAACGACACTGCGGCTCACACTTTGGGAAACCCTGTGTTAATGCCTTTTAATTGACCACAAAATGGATTAACGAAAAAAATAGAACAAGGTCTATGTATTTTGTTCAATTTAAAAAATACAATTAATAAAAAATTAATCTAAAATTTTGTATGGGTATGGTTTTCTCTAGCGGGGTCGAAATCTGAGCACTATACGAGGGTTGGCTGTACATATATATGTATATACATACAGAGGCTCGTTCCTATATACCGCGAGGCTGCAGCACCCACAACAAAATTGAGAAAAAATATATTTTTATATAAATAATTCAGTGATACCCCGTTTTTACGTCTTTTAAGGGACTGATAAAAAAACATAATTAGAGGGAAAACGTAGATTCGGGGTCAGAAATGGGGTGCTAAAATAAAATGGGATTGTAAAAATTGAACGCAAATAGCGGGGAGTGTTATATCGCTATTTGCGGTATGTAGCAAGAGCGCGGGGGGGGGACATCTGTTGCTAAACGCCGTGTCGCGCTGCGTCTCGGTGCAGTCATACTGACTCACAGTTTCTTTGAGCCACGTGCCGTTTTTTACTTATTTTATTATTGTTAGGATTATTTAGTATTTTTACTTCACCTTATTTTTTAAATTTTAAATAAAATATGAGCGAAACATTTACTTTTTTAATTTTTAATATTCTGCAGCACCCCCAAGTAGTTTACTCACGACGGTGTATACATACATACATTTTAAAGGTTTTTTTTTATATTTTTGCAAATATTATTTATTACGTTTGGATAAATTAAATTAAGCAAAAATCTATGCCTGTATATGTGATTTTTAAAATATCTTAAAACTGTCAGATATTGGGTTGTAGAGGTTATGTGTTATTTTCTGATAAAATATATTAAAAAATGGTTGCAAGGTTGTTAGTTTAAATGAGTAGGAAGATAAACGCGATCTATATCAAAGGAAACTGGTTAATTGCCACTACAGTCAACCCTCCTATAACGTTTGCAGCGGTTTTCTGGTATAGCGGTCCCTTCTTTAACGTTCATTTTACAAAACGCCATATTTTCATGGTTAAATTAGAATTTTCGTAAATATATTAATTATGTGCATTTTTAATATGTACGTGCACTTAGAAAATAAGTGTCAGTAGCTGTTTGCCCCTTTACCTCGCTAGGCGTGTTCTATTCTTTTTTTGGTGAATCACCCGTCTAAAAACGTTCCAGGGATATTCATCACAATACAGTTACAAAATATTGTATAGTCGTGGAACAAATTATGATCAAGTAAATCGATGCATACGATTTTTAAGGCATTAGGTATTTATGTGTTAAAGGGGTTTTCAATCATTCTAAAAAATTAAAAAATCTCTATGGAAAGTGATATTAGATGACTCTGACAGTAATTAATTTTTTTTTAATATATTTTTATTTTATATTAATATGTATCCTAAATAAAACATATTTTCCGAATCATCAATACATCTGTTGCAAATGCAAAAACTGGAAGAAATATGTTAGGTCAATACCCCCTCGCGCCTATAGGCACGAGCTATTGTTATACAACAAAACAAGTGCAAGGTTATTGAAAATATAAAAATGGGTTAAATGATGATTTGATTTAAATCGCAAAATACAATTAAAAGAACCTAACCCCAAATTTTGTATCGGTGCTTAACTTTCTATAGCGTTTTTTTCCATAACGTGGTTTCTATCTGAACGCTATAGAAGGATTGACTGTATTTTAATGCTTAAACGTTCATAGTTCGACTGAATAGTGAACGATAGAATTATGAAACTGGATTTTAAGTCCACAAGCACATTAAAAACACAGAAATGCATTAATAATGAGCCTAAAAAGGTATTCAAAGCTGAATGTGACTAGAAATGTTCTGCTTTTCCAGAGGGATTAAGATTTTATTTTGTATTATGTCGAAAGGATGATTCATTGTGTAACGAAATGAGAGAGCATGGTAGAAGTATTGCTATGGGTCAAGGAGCCAAAGCAGCACATTACAGAAGATATGCACTCTCAAGATAATTCTATCAATAGTTCCTGATGCGGACATTAATGCGATTTTGATTTTTTTGCTGGGAAAAATACGCACTTCGACAAAAATTAAAACGTTAAAACATTCTAATGCATTTGGATAAAAAAAACATGCGTTTTATGACGACATCAACAAAAATCAAGTGCAAATTGATATGTACAAAAGGGTCGATTATGCGAATGGATTCTAGTAGATGCTTATAACTTATATAATAACAAGATGAGACATCCTATCAACGCGTAAAATATTACTAGACGATTTTAAGAATAAAACCTGATTAAAGAATACATCATTATAAGATGTATTACTATGTGCGGCAAATATTTTCGCCACGAGTGTTTATTTTACTGCGATATTGATATCACTGAAATATTTCTACGCCACAATTATACTTCTCGAAACTCGAAATATTCATAAATACTTCTAGTAATTTTAGAAAATAGAGATTAAAATAATTATTTACCTGGAAGCATGAGAGTAGTACAGCGACGACTACTTTATCAGTAAACGATGCGTGTATGTTTAACAGCATCAGATCATTTATTGACAGTCCAAGAAACAGGAACCATCCGAAGAGATGTGACCAGATATTAACAGTCTCGTTCGTCCACCAGAAAACGCTGAAAAATATGTATAAATATATGTAATTTGTAGGTAACATGCATTTTATTTCGATAATGTAAGTTAACAGCGACTGATCTAAGTCAGTAGTCGGATAGGTGTCCGAAAAAAACTATGAATTTAGGGAATTCTTTATATAAATTTCAATCCTAATGAAATAATATTAAAAATTAGCCAGTGTCGTGGTTTGGCACTGGGGGAATATTACTGTGAGAGACTCATTCCCCGTGCATCTTTAGAATCTTTATATGGGTGAATGGCGCTTTGGAATCTTTCTGTAATTAAATTACCTTTCCCAGCAGAGATTCGTCGGTAAGAATTGTCTGTATCCGTTTCTTATGAATGGATTGTGCTGAAGATACTGAGGTGCCTCCTCGAACCTGAGCAGCTTCCTCATTTTCATATACTCTTCTTCTTCCGGAGTCAGCTCCACGGGCGATATCGAATTCTTTCGCTTGACACATGTCGACAGCGTTCTCTCTTTTTCTTTTAACGACTGCTTTTCCGGCTGTAAAACAATAAAAAATACTATGATTAGTAACTGGAACACTGTCTCAATTTTTAATATAATAAAAATTTGGAGCATTGCTCCGATAATTGGCGGTGTTTCGTGTTTGATGATTGCGGTATATATATATTTTTTTCTCGGTAAAGCATTGCTTTTCGGTACGCTTCCCCATGTTGCACAATCCAACGGCCGAAGAGATTGCTAACCACTTCAATTACACCTAATGATTCTTTGCATTATGCTCGTATGTGGGACATGATTTTCTAACGCGATAGTCCATGTGCGCATAATGGATGGACGATGAATATTTGACATATTCCGCAATTCAGTGTTAAGAAACATTTCGGTCGTCGGATTGTGCTGAATCAACAGAATCAATGCGTGGATCCTTTTGTGATCCAATAAAAATATTTATGACTGAATACTATGTGCTATTCTGCGTAGTAACATTATGTAGGAGGATAGTCGATGCTTCTCAAGCGAGATGTAATATTAAAGAATTTAATAACTAAGTATTGGGTTGTTCGGAAAGTCATTTCGTTCTTTCCCAACAAAGGATTTAATTGTATTTTTTCACAGCCAACTTCACACTTAAGCCGCATAAGCATTATATATTTTGACAGCTGATATAGCAAGGCTTGCTTGCGAAAAAGTTTGATTGATTATACGCAGTAGTTTTTGGTTAATACCCTTTCAAATATGGAAAGTGAAAAGCAGCATTTTTCGGCATGTCTTACTTTTTTACTATCGAAAAGGTAAAGATGCTGTTCAAGCAAGAAAAATAATATCCGATGTATATGAAGAAGATGTATTGACAGAACGCCAATGCCAAAACTGGTTTGCAAAATTTTGATCCGGAAATTTTGATGTTAAAGATGCACCACGTTCTGGAAGGCCAGTTGAAGCTGATGAAGACACAATAAAGGCATTAATTGATGGAAACCGGTGAATAATAACAACTCGTGAGGATCGCTGAGAGATTAAATTAATCGAATCCGACTGATCATGATCATTTGAAACGCCTAGGTTTAATCTGAAAGCTCGACATATGGGTTCTTCATGTTCTTACGGAAAGAAATTTGTACCGTTACGTTGACGTCTGTGATTTACTTCTCAAACGTCAAGAAAATGATCCATTTTTGAAGCGCATCATCATTGGGGACGAGAAATGGGTTGTCTACAACAATGTTAAGCGCAAGAGATCATAGATAAAAAGATGAACTGGCTCAAAGCATTTCGAAAGCCGATATTCATCAAAAAAAGGTGTTGCTATCTGTTTGGTGGGATTTTAAAGGAATCGTTATTATTAACCTTCTATCGGACAACACAACGATCAATTATGAAGTGTACTGTCATCAGCTGGACAAATCGAATGATTCACTTAAACAGAAAAGGTCAGAATTGATCAATAGAAAGGGTGTAGTGTTCCACCAAGATAATGCGAGACCTCTTACAAGTTTGTTAACTCGCCAAAAGCTTTTACAGCTTGGATGGGATAAACTGTCCCAACCACCATATTCTCCAGTTTATTATTTGTTCCGGTCTCTACAATTTTTTTTAGACGGTAAAACCTTTACTTCAAATGAGGAGGTCAAAAATCATCAGGATCAGTTTTTTTACCAGCAAAAAACAAAAATATTATAAGCGCGGAATCATGCTACTGCCAAAAAGTGGCAATAGGTATTGGACCAGAATGGACAATATATAATTCAATAAAATATTTATTCGCTTTAAGAAAATCGTCTTTCATTTTCATAAAATAAACGAAATTATTTTCCGAACAACCTAATAGTTCTGTGTTTATGTTTATTTGTACACAGTATTTTGTTAAATAATAATATCGTTAAGTTGTGTTTATGTTACAAAAAAAGGATCATTTCAAGGATTTTATCATTTACCAATATTATGGATGCAATGCAATGATATCTTTATCAATATCTTCTTGACTTGAAAAAAAAAAAGAATTATTCCAAGAATAAAAATAGTTATTCATATTATATAATTTGGATTTTTTAACTAATCAATATGACGTTTTAAGCGATCTTTTTTCAGTAGTAACTCATAATACAGTAAACCCTTCTATAGCGCTAAAACAGTGGTTCTTAACCTTGTTGGAGGTACTGAACCCCATCAGTTTCATATGGACGTTCACCGAACCCTTATATCATACGTCGTATCATTTTTCATAATATCGTACAATAAGTCTGGTGTGTGTTTTGACCTCCGCCGAACCCGGGAGACTCACTCACCGAGCCCCTGGGGTTCGATCGAACCCAGGTTAAGAACCACTGCGCTAAGAGATACACCACGCTATAGAAAACTGGAAACATACAAAATTTGGGGTTAGGTTTTTTTTATTTTTTTTATTCACAATGACCTTGTTCAATTATTTACCAAAGGGGTTTGACATTTATTTCGCGCGGAAATGCATTACATATTTGGGAATGTAATTTGACATTGAAAATTTAGTGTTTTGTAAAAGCAGCGATCTAGAAGGAAGCCCTATAGTAGGAACTACCGCACATGCCACTCTGTAACAGGGAGCGCTATAGAAGGGTTGACATTCTGTTTTCTTTTATTGTGATTTAATTTATATTTAACGAACGGTAAAAGTATTTTATGCTCTTCGTTTCAGAAAATATATTTTTTTCATTATTTTCTTTTAATCCCGAATTTAGATTTTTTTTCCATCAAAGTTTACACTTTTTCAAGTACATAGAAAAATATTTAGACTAAATGCTAAGACGTTTCTACGAATGAAAACGCTTCTTCCAACTTTCCAATAGCGTTGTAGGAATACTGTGTTATTGACCCATCGGTCGCAGTGGCAACAACAGCAACGTCCGAAGGGGGTCTATCAGAGACCGCAAGCATTTTTTTTAAATGGATTATTCTATGAATAAAAATAATTATTCAAGATATGATCATATTTTGGATTTTTTAACTAATTAAGATGACTCGTAAATGACAACGCTCTCGCCGTAGACTAAGCTCTCTCAGTATGCGTCACTCGTACGTTTCACTCGCACTCGGAAACATCGTACCGGATGCGAGCGAGAAAAAACATCGCGCGCGTGGCAACAGAAGCAAACATATGTGTTTATATTTTTTTTCGCAATTGCACACAATAAAGAACAATGATTGTTTATAATATGTATCCTTTAGACTTTTATCCTTTGACCGAGCATGCAATGAGACGTGAAAAATAATGAATAGCTGATAATAAAGTTCAAGTAACATCAATGGAGAAAAAAATACTCATAGAACTAAAAAAGAAAGGCACACTTTACAATGGTTCCATTGAAAAATTTATATCGCAAAAACGAAGAATAGAATTAATGTATAAATAATAATAAAATTCATTAAAAAAAAACTGTATTTTTTTCCATATTCAGCACACCTAACATCAACACCACCGTACGCTCTTGATTGGCTATCAATGTCAAGATATGTCAGGGACTAGGGTACCAACACAAAAATGTGACAAATGAAAATATCGGCAAGCAAAATTAAAAAATATACAGCTGTTTTTCGTGATTAAAACCGAATTTATACAATATTTATATAAAAAAAAATGTTACAAAGTTTAATTAGTATAATATTTGCAATTCAGTGGATTGCCATTGTGTCATTATTTACTAATTCACGTGAATGAATAGCTGAAACAATACAACGTCCTTGAATTTTCTTCAATAAAAATCATCGGCAAAAATTATAGAGCTCATTCAGAGTATTCGACAATGTAAAATATTTTTATATATATTTATTAAACATTAATAATAAAATAATTTTTGATAGGACCGTGTGCGAATATTATCTTATGCCATGTTGCGTTGTCGTTGAATTTGCATATTAAAGCAGTACCACCTATCAAATATTAATAGGTCAATTGATGTTCCCTCTTTCATATCAAAAAGAATAATACGGACCACGTATGCACTGTTGCATAATAGAATATGCATACAATGCAACACAGCGATACATTGATGTGAACGGATCGATACGTTAGTTCCTGGTTTAACGGGAAGTGTGAAATCGGAAATATTAATAATAAATACGGCATGGTATTTGGCAATTTTTGACAGTGGCCAATTGCGGAGTGACCCGATGATAAGGATGCCAAGGTCGCGGTGTGTTTGAACCATTTGAATACAAATGAATACATCAATCCATTGATATTCACGTGCATAGAATTAACCCGCGATGAACTGCAATTCTGCGTGATGGGAATTTCACTTGCGATTGTTTACAAATTTTCAATTACACGAATTAAATATTAGAAATGATCGTTGAAATTAATGTTTTGGCATAGTTTTTTTTCGATGAAACGTCAAAATAGATGGTCGAAACATATGGTTTTGTGACCCAGAATCGATAATTAAAAAATAAAAACCGATGGAAATTTTATTATGTTGATTTATTGGCATCTGCAGATTGCGATGTGCGATTCGTTTGTTGGACGCTCAAGTTCACGTTTTACGCTTATGACGTGCATAGTGCAAATATTATAATCATCGATAACGTGAACTTCAACACTGGCTTGCATAATGGCTAAATTGTTTTATTTTCTGCAGTCCGATGTCACAATGCGAATCGACAAGGCCAATAAACAGATTATTATGAAACGAATCTACCGTATCAGGGATAGTTTAACTAATTGACGCAATTTATCCATATAAATAAATAGTTAGACTGAACAATATTTATGTATTTATTAGTCACGTGGCTAAAAAAACAACCGCGGCATTCGAAGGGGGTATCTCAGATACTCCAAAAAATTCAATTGAGATAGAAAATTAATTTTGTCATCCTATTATTCGAATGCACCACAGCTAATCATCGACACCGTAAACAAAGCTTAAGTTTGCTTTTAAAAAAATAAATTCAAAACGATCGGCAGAACCCGATCTTATGCCTTCTTTTATTCTTAAAGCATGGCAAAATGGATTAACAGAGCTTCTTCGTGATATTTTTAAACTTTCGCTAAATTCGTACCAATTGCCAGATTTGTGACAACTGTCGAAAGTTACTTTATATATTTAAAAAAATAGAGAAATCTATTATTATCAATTACAGACCAATTCGGACCTGCCAAGTTGTTCGAAAGTAGAATTATCGATGAGCGACATGGATTTCGGCCAGGACGCTCAACAGTCACGGGAACTTTTTGCTTTTTTAAATTTTGAGTCCAAATCACTGGATAAGGAGGTTCAAAATAACGACTTTGAAAAAGCGTTTGATTAATTTGATGATGTTAGACTCATTTTGAAACTAGATAGCTTTGGGTTCTCGGATAATCTCGTATCTTCTCGAGATACCTTACAGAGAGGAAACAATATGTGACATGCTTATAATACACCTTTCAAGTTCAAATTTAGGACCTTTTTATGTCTATTTTATTCATAAATATTCCATTAAGTATCGGAAAGTGTCAAACAATGACATTTTCTAGATTAAAAGAGCCCGTCATCTTTAATTACAGTCTTGGGAACGTAACTCTTCCTAAGCAATCGTCTGTTAAAGATCTAGGTATTTTGTTTGATTTTAAGTTAAAATTTAGTTTACATGTATCAGACGTGTGTATGAGATCGTCAAGAATGTTGGGCTTCGTCTTGAGAAATTCTCATCACATACGTAGCACCTTAGTCATACGAGAGCTATACGATGCATTGGTTCGGAGCTTGCTCGATTCAGGTTCCATTATATAGGCGCCTTATGACGCCTCGAATTTCCTCAGATTAATCCAGAAGAAATTTCAAAGATATCTCTACATGAGGGAGTTTGGATTATACCTAAGTTCCTATTTAACCCTCGAGGAAAGAAGGTCGATCTACTTGGCAAACCACTTCTTTAAGATGTTAGTTGGCGCAGTACATGACGCCTCGAAATCCCTCAGAGTAGAGAAGATAAAGAAGAAATTTCTTAGGTATCTCTACATGAGGGAGTTTGGATTCACCCAAGTTTATACCCCAGCGCATGGGTATAGGGCTGCCTGGGGTATGTAACCCTCGAGAAAAGAAGGTCGATCTACTTGACAAAGAACTTCTGCAATCTGATGGTTGCCGCAGAACACAACCATCTTGTACTGTGCGAGTTGTCCTTATGGGACCTCACTACCATCAAGCTCGGATGCTCTCGGAAACTCTCGGGTAACCAGAGTTATTACTCTGCTCAACCACTTGGCCGACTATGTAGCTATATTAATATTTGATGTTAAATATCGCCATTTTGTTGATCTTTTGTATGCGATTATTTCTACTCTTTATTTACATTAAATTTAAAATTCTCAAAAATACTTATAAAATACTAAAAAACATTAATTTATTTTGTTCCACGCTGCAAAAAGAATCTAGTATCCCTTGTTTGGCTGATGATCTTATGCTCCTTTACTCTAGAAGCAGTCTTCTCCTCTTTAAAAATTAGCTTACGTGGCATTCGTTTCCGAATTGTGTCGTCTCGAATACATCATTATTACATTTTGGGAATAATTTCGAAATTCCAAAGGACGGTTGGATATTTTTCAGCTAATTTTAGGCTTTTACTAGCCGATTTACCAATCATTTTAGGACTATGCAAGTTCTATCGTTATGTTATGCGATCAAACCTTCCTTTGCTTGCTTTGAAATCTTATTCTCCTCTGTGTATCATATATAAATGGTTTTAAAGCAGTGGTTCTTAACCTTGTTGAAGGTACTGAACCCCACCAGTTTCATATTGCGCGTTCACCAAACACTCCTTATCATACGTCGTACATTATTCATAATATCGTATAATAAGTTTTGACCTTCGCCGAACCCGGTGACTCACCGAACCCCTGGGGTTCGATCGAACACAGGTTAAGAACCACTGTCCTAAAGACTGATTTGAACAGGAATATGGTTTTAATTTAGTAAACTGAGGTCCTTTGACCTAATGCTCTATAATATTTCCATTTCAGACTGAGCTCTCGCTAAACATGTCAATCGAACGTTTCACTGGCATTAGACATATCGTACCGGATGCGAGCGAAAACAAAATCGCGCGCCTGGCAACAGCAGCGAATATTGTTTTATTTTTTTTCGCGATTGCATTTAGGATATGCAATAGGATTTATATTAAAAGAATAAATCGAGAAAAATCAAAAACTTGGGATCTCCAATAATGCAATAAAAAAATGCAATCTTTTATATTTATTTATAATAAAAAATCGATGTCAATTATTATTAAACCTTCTCATTGGAAACTAGGCAATTTATTTTTAGAAATTTTATCTACACAACTGTGTTGATTTCATTCTAACACTGTTTTTCAGTTAAACAGAGTATTTACGCTTTTGATAAGATTCGTGTCAAGACTCTCATACAACCACGATGTTTATGTGTTTTTTATTGTATTATTTAATATAATTATCTGATTTAAATATTCAGTAGATTTGATGACGTCAGAGCTCTTAGAAAAAATAATCAAACGAATCATCATGAAAGATGAGTTCCGGTCTCATTCAAACTCATCACTGAATGACCATCTCTACAAGTCATTATTTTATAATAAAAGTTCATCCTCTGTAAAATACATTGTAGATCTTCTTCTTGAGTCGATATCCGTAGATAGTGACCATTCTTGTTCCTAATCGTCGTGATGTTGCCTCTTCAGGATCCTCTGCATTTCGCATCTAACATCGGAGCCACTTCGGTGGATTCCGTGGCGGTCTTCATTTGTTCGCTCCAGAAGATGGGAGACCTGCCCTATCTCCTGTACGATTCCAAGAGCGACGAGCTTCTTTAAGTATCAAAGAATCCGTTTGAGACATGTAGTAGAATTTCGGTCATATTTATGGTTCCCCATTTCTTTCGGGACAGATACGTTTGTGGGTTTAGTGGTTTCTACTCCTTAAATAAAAATTGAAAATAACAGACTCTGCACTAAACGTTTCAATGTTTTTTTGGAATATCCCTTTATTCTTCCAAATTGTCGATAGCTTTGACATCGAATATTTAGCCATCCCAATTCACCTTTTTTTCTGGCTCATAATATCCGTAACTTTGTGAGTAGAGATTCGAGATATAGAAATCCTTCAACCCTATTCAAATATGGAAGAAGAAGGTATCCGGATAGCTGATTACTTCTATAGACTATCATCAACTTAGTTTTAGTATATTAATCTTAAGTCATCGTAGATCATCCAGCTATAATTGTTGCTTCCTTGAACAATGAGGTTGGAACTCTCTTATAACCACTCCAGGAGGTATTTCAGTTAGAATATTCATGGTCTTTTTTTAACCTTCGGAAGTAATATAGTAGCTGATATATTACTAGATGTCTCATTATTATTTATGGCTTCAAATAACTTTCTTTTAATTATATAAACAACGAAAAAACGTTATTAATAAAAAGTTGTTCTGAGCCAAATTGACTTGAGCCGATTTCCCGACACGATTTTATCGTCACTGTTTGTTTTATGGTATTTTTACTAGACCTATTAATATTAAATTCTCATCTCATCAATTAATACCGCTTTCGTATAAAAAAAAATATTTTCCTTTCATTATCGACTTATTAATACTATTATATTCTCAGCATTTTGTAAGAAGTCGTGGTTTCTATTATCATCGCCCTTTATATGATAAAAATAGACTTATTAATGAATAACTAATATACATTCATAGACAAAAATAAAAATAAGTTACATTAGAAACCAAAATTAAGAAATATAGACGCTTCCCTTGATTTACACGATTTTTTAACACTGTTAATTTCAAAGACTTTTCGTGATAGATATGTTCTATGAAAA
The DNA here is from genome assembly GCA_022495035.1 of Philopotamus ludificatus. Classification (NCBI taxonomy): domain Eukaryota; kingdom Metazoa; phylum Arthropoda; class Insecta; order Trichoptera; family Philopotamidae; genus Philopotamus; species Philopotamus ludificatus. The sequence continues at coordinate 105,304 of JAGXCT010035867.1, read as the reverse complement.
ACTGCGTTTCAAAAGACATGGAGAAACAGCAAAATCTTCTTCTCTTGGTGATGATAATAATATAATGGTCATAATGATTTCGCCAAGCATTTGACCCATTATTACTCAGTGTTCCAATATTGGAACAATTTGTTTTTTTATCACCACTCCAATATCCATTGGCGAATATAAATTGAGATAGCATCAGTCGGTATCTGATAAGTGTGAGGAGCGTCTGGTGCAGTATTTTTTTAAGTTTAAACTTGCGGAAGAGAGCAGTGGTTTTTAAAAGCATAATTCACATTCAACAATAAATGTCATTTTGACAAGTAGTTAAGTTAATTTTTTCCAAGTATTTTTTGTTATATAATTATCATATTAATTAAAATGTATCATAGTTGTAGATTCGTTAGTTGTATTGAGTTAAACTGTTCGATTTATTTTAGTTTTCTAAGTTATAACCAAGGGCGGCTCGTTGGCCACTGCTCCACAAACATTTCTCTAATAAAAAAATATTAATTAGCTGAAATATGCGAACAGAATCGTATTCGTATGTATTTGAGAATTCTTATATCCGCCCTGATCACGGGGTCGCTAGCTTTGATGCGAGGGAGTGTTGTTGTTTGACTATGTAGAGGAGGTAAAGAGAAAAGTTCCGTATTGCCGTATACAGAAGGTCGCTTTTTGTTCACTGCGTTAGTCTTCCCGGGGCAGATTTCTATATGCACTGGACACGTGGTCGCTGGCCTCAGTTTAGCTGTTGGTTCCACCTGAACGAGTGTAGTTGTGTGTCAGTCAGTGGAGGTGAAGAGAAAAGTTCCGTATTACCGTATACAGAAAGTCGCTTTTCGTTTGCTGGATAAAGCTCTTTGGGGGCACACCTGTATTTGCCCCACTGGACTCTATTTTCTACTTGATTCGAAAATAAACGTGACAACACTCGACTCCATTTGGATTTTTTGAACCGTTTAAAAAAACATTTTTTTCCAAAAACCGTGACATTTCGAAACCAATTAAAAATCGCGCAAAAAGAGAATAAAGCAAAATGCACTTCTATTAATTCTAAATAATATTCGAAATTCTATTAAAGGTAATTCGAATTTGAGAAAAAAAAAAGGAAAAACATTTTCTTATTTGCAATCAGTCAAGAGGAAAAACAGTTATTAATTTATTTATCATAAAAACAATACGTGATTGAAATTACAGAATAACCCAAGTCGCCAATCACGCATAAAAACATAATCATTTAAAAATATAAAATAAAAAGAAGAAATATATAAAAGTATAAGTGTAAAATATCAACAACAAAAATAACGCATAAATATACAGGGATAACAACAAAGAGAAGAAAAAAAATTTGTTAAAATACCGTCATTAGATATTTAACATCAAACATATCTAACCGAATACCGAGACAAACCCTCTCCCACTTGACTGGACACAGTCGAGAGGGTAAATTCCGACACCAACAAGGTAGAAGATGTACGTCCAATGCCAGCAATGGCCAAGAGAGGGAAAACTCTTCACAAAAAACCGCATACCGGCTAGATGACTTGGGTCTCCGTGTAATAGACACGAAAAGGGAGTCCTCACGTCACGTGTGAGACTCACGGTTCCTTTGGCTTCGAATGCCTTTCGGTGAGGCCCATGCCCTCAGTAAGTGAGAGCCTTGTGGCTGGCAAATGATGATGATGATGATGATATCGACATAGTCGTCCAAGAGCAGAGTAATAGTAATAGCTCTGGTTACCGGAGAGTTTCCGAGAGCACCTGTCCTCACATTTGACAAAAGAAAAAGCACATACGAACGAGCTCGATGGTAGTGAGGTGGCGCCCATAAGGGCAACTCGCACAGTACAGGGGGTTATGTACTACGTCAACCAACGGCTCGAAGAAGTGCTTTATCAAGTAGATCCACCTTCTTTCCTTGAGGGTTACATAGGAACCTAGGTAAAATCTAAACTCCCTCATGTAGAGATATCTTAGATCTTTAACCGTCGATTGTTCCCAAGTCTGTGGTTAGAGATGATGGGGTTCTATGATCTAGAAAATGTCATTGTTTGACATTTTCCAATACTTAATGGAAGACGATTTAATATTGCTCTATTGCGCAAAGAATCAATGTCCAACTTCAACGAAAAGGCAGCTTCCGCTGAAGTAACGGATCGAAATATTTTTAAATTGTCTGCGAAAAGTGAAAATTTACCACTAAGGACCTGATGAATATCATTTATAAATAAAATAAATAATAAAGGTCCTTAATTTGACCCCTGCGGAATACCGGGAGATGTATTGTAAGCATGCATTGGGAGTCGTATGTCACACATTGTTTCCTCTCTGTAAATCGTTATTTGCCCGATTTCGATTTACACGGTGATTCAAGATTATTTTATATTATTATTATATCAATTTATTTTATTTTTCTAATAAAACGTTGTTGGGCAATGTCAAAGATTTTACACTGTCAAGGCTACATGCCAATTCCGGATTGCCATATTCCGCATTGCGTGTCATCACACACTCGGATACCACGATTATATAAAATTTATGTATGAAGAGACACGTGCTCTGTGATTATGGTCTTTATTTTGAAATGCAGCTGATGGCGAATTAGAATAATACGCAACAGTGTAATTTTATATATTATACTTTCGCGTGTAAAAATGTGTCATCCGCGAATTCACCTCTACCATGACGTACGATAAAAGTATTAAAATAATACGTACGAAGCCTATGCTCTTTACACGGTTTCAATAAAACACGCAAACATAATAAAAAAAAAACAATATAAGATTTTATTACTTCGACTTGAACTTGGATTTTCTACTTTTCATGTTTGGCACATCGTGGTCAGTCCGAGTGTCAGTATCTTTTGCAGTCGAAGTTTTTTGAAGTCTTCAATACTTCAACACGTGTTATTTAATAAATTATTATTTTGGATTTGTGCAATAGTATCATTGTTTATAAATATAGTGAATATTAAAAACCTAAACTAATAATTTAATAAATGATACGTAATTGATTTGTTGCATGCCGTCATAGCGGTGGCATTCGAGTGATACGGAAAACTTCGATGCCGCTTCTATGGCGGCATTCAAGTATAAAGGGTTAATACTAATTTCTTAATTATTATTATTTTAAATCTAATACTATTATTATATTTGGGATATCGGAAGGAAATCGTATGGAAGGAATTTACGGCTATTTTCTTTTTTTTTTAAAAGTCGTGAAGCCATTAAATATCATTATTGTTACTATTATTTTTTTTATATAAACTATCAATTCGCTTTCCTTAATTTCTGAGGAACATGACCATGTGAATGATTTCCCTATTGGGATTCTTTTTTTTTGTGAAATGAAGGACGTCAACCTTCACCCCAACACTCTGTTGACAAGCGTCACTCAAAATTCTTCGGAATGGTCACTCATCCGAGTACTATCTGTACCCAGTAGCGGTTAACTTAACAATCATAATTCGATAATGACGAGGAATCTTTTTCTACTCAATCGAATATTTTTGCCGAGTGAAAAATTATTAAGGGCGTATTTCGAAAGACGGAATTTGTGAAATCTTTAGGAGTAATCAGGACTATATTGTAAAAGGTTTGACGTGATGAGATGTTGAGATGAAGCTGAGCTCCAAATCAGAGAGGCATACAGTAATTAGGGTAAGATTATTTCCCTGTAAATTATGTTTTTATTTTTTTCAGGAATGATTTTTTCAATTAATTAATATAGGATTTTTTCTAAAAATCATCAGAATTTAGTATTAGTATCAAGAAAATGACATTCGCACATTCTACTTTCACACACAAAGGTCTGAAAATCCCCCCTCTTAACCTAGCCGAGATGTGATTTTTCTCGAATTTATCTGTGCGTCATTCATATCTTCTTGATATTGAATGAAGCACAGATGCGTTAGCGGCTCTTTACGATAGTTTTACATATGACGCATATTTGAGTCATCGGGCTATGTTATTTTGTGCAATGTTTCAAGTTTTATTGACACCTAAAATATTTTTAACTTAGTAATAAGAATATTTCAAGTATTTTAAAAAAAATATTGTAGTGAGAATTGTTATTAGGTAAAGCGAAAAGGGGGGTCATTTTTATGTTATTTTACTTCGAAACTGGATCTTAATCATTTCAAGTCAATATTTTGATGAATTCTTCATCAATACCATGACTTTTTTTTTAAATATACTATTTTAAAAATTAAAATAGTTATTCCTGATATGCTTCATAATTTGGTGGATATTTTGCTAATCGATATGACGCGTAAATAGCAATGCTCTCGGCGATATCTCGCCCTAGACCGAGCTCTCGCAGCACGTTTCACTCGCACTCCGCATATCGTACCGGATGCGAGCGAGAAAAAACATCGCGCCCATCCCATCAGAAGCGAATATTGTTGTTTTTATATTTTTTTCGCAATTGCGGACAATAAGGTCAATGATTATTTATAATATTTATTCTTTAGACTTTCTTAAAAAAAATACTATAAGATTGTGACATGTAAGATTTATATTAACACATTCCGCTCCGCTGGGTTCCGCGCCGAGTTTTGCGTTGAGCCGGGCGATTTCGCGAAAAAAATAGTAAAAGTTAAGTACTTCAGTTAAATCGATGTAACTCTGATACCATTTAAGTTACGTCAATATTTTTTTTTCTGTTGTGTTCAGAAAGGTTATCTCTATGTAAAAAAATAATAGTTCAAAACTTCTCAAAGTGTGGTCTGCGTATCAATGAAATATAAATGATTTTGGTTTAACATCAGCGCCACGAGGACTCGAAAACGCGTCCCCCGTACTTCTATATTGGCCCGCGAGGACGCGTTTTCGAGTCCTCCGGACCGCAAAGTGTTATGATAGTCAATTGGGAAAAATCAAAACTTTGGGGGTCCCAAATAAACCTCATCGACACGGCTAGGTTAACACGTACCGATTGGTATCGTTTTAAAGTTCTGTTAGTAACAAAGAAACACATTTGTGGTATTGGCTTCTACTGCGGCTGATAATGGCAGTGTCATCTGCGTAAAGCGTCAAGAGGTTATATTTTATTATTTTTTGGAATTGGTGAAGAGCCATTTGATGGCTCTGTTAGTAATGCTATCTTTCCAGTTCAGCAGCTACTAACGGTGAACGGAATGATGCAAAGGACGAGGGCAAAATAGGACGAATTGGTGGGGGGAAATTCATCTGACATGATTTCCATTATATGTTATCTTGCCATTTTCCAAAGGAGTTACGGCGGGTGATTTTATTACAGCGCGATTGAAAATCTACGCAGCTAGAATGGCTATTAACTATATTTTACATATATTCCAATTATTTTCTTACATATATTTACATGTTTTTTTTTATAAAATAGGAATAATGCATATAATCGCAATTTTCACGCTGAAATTTCATCAAATTTAATCGAGCCAATAAATTATGCTCGCGATTTAGATCGTATGCATATGTATTTGCTCAGATGTATTTCGAAACATTTTTCAGCAATTATAAAAACACACAAATTTTCATATTACCCTGTCACGAAACGTTGCCGACTTTCGATTTGAATATTTTGGCTAGTGCATGTTTCGTTCGACGACAAGTAGACTGTGAACGAGTTTCTTCCGTGACTGATACGTTTTTCGTGATGAGCACGTACTATTGTTGTATGAAATCTGCGTGGAAACAGCGTATGAGCTTAACAAATTTCAAACACACGTTAATTTGAATTTTTTTTCGTTTCATTTCTGCAAGTAACCATGACTAAGAGGATGGAACCACTGTAAACAATCGTACGTGGCGGCAATGCGAAAAGATCCGTTTTAAAACGGTTTCGTATGGTATTGTATTATTGCAAATAACGTATCATTTTCATCTGAAATCATTTCGAACCATCAAATAATATTTTTGTCCACAGTATCGTTAACAGTTTATATTCATGAATATGCATGAAATTCGTGACATCCAAGAACATCATGAAAAAATAATATGCTACGCATATGAAACAATGGTTTTTTCATAAAACGATCATTAAATTGTTTATAATTTTCCAATGTTCGTCATTTGCTACCTGTTATGACAATTTCCTGTTGACTACCTAGAGTCGCTTCCATTATAGTTATTTAATTTCCTTTGAAAAAAATAATGAAATATTCAAATTTATGCAATGAAAAGAGTCAATAAACATGAGTGTTTACAAAAACATGCTAATGCAATAACCCAACTGACGTTATGAACGAATTATTTTTTTATGCTAAATTTGAATATTTTGTATTAACCTAACTTTATTGATATTAATTCCCCGTAAATGTCATGGTACAATGTCATGAAAATAATGATAATATAGCGTCATATTAAGGCCAATTTATTACTTAATTGAGTTTAAATTATATTGAATTTATTAGCAATGTGTTCCAGTCATTAATTTTGACATTCTCATTATTATTTATGACTTTTATCATTTGTATAAATTGTTTATTTTCATTCATGAGATTAGCATTAAATTATTTAAAAATTTGTAATATAAAATATATTACAGACTATCAAGACAATTAGAAAATAGGATGTAAACACACCCGAACGTAAAATCAGTCATCTCAGTCACTAAAAATCTAGTAGGTTGATTCATAAAGAACTTTTATTTTGCTTATCGATCCTTTCCACATAAAATTTGGTGGGTTTGGACTGAAAGAAAGTATCGAGAGCCTGATTGGCACCTCTTCTGTTCCTTACAGATTTCATTCAAAAAATCTGTAAGGAACAGAAAAGATAGTAGTTCGTAGGAGCAACACCTGGGGAGTAGGGTGGATGTGGTAAAATATACCAGTTGAGCTCCAGAATTATTTCTTGAGTCACTTTATCCGTGTGTGGTATGGCGTTATCGTGTCATAGGTTAACGATTTTCCGATTGACGAGTGCAGGACGCTTTTCCAGAAGTTTTTTTATGAACTCTTTACAGCTGCTGAACTTTTATATCGGCACTAATCGTCTTGTTGCGCTTCATCAGCTCGTTGTGGATTATTCCTCGACGATCCCACTATACGTACAATAAAATTTTCTTGCCATGAATATTGACTTTAGGGTCCGGTAGGAGAGGTTGATCCTTATCCAACCGTTGCCTTTCGCGGACAATATTTTCATAGGTGATCCATTTTTCATCGCCTGTTATTTTCCTGTTCAAAAAAGGCTTGATTTTATGCCGCGAGAGGAGACTTGGGGCAATAGACATTCGGTCACTGAGATTATGTGGTACCCATATGCCCAACTTGCTGACTTTCCTCAAATTTTCAAGGTGGTGATAAACTATAGATAATGACGTATTGAGTCCCCCTGTCAATTCTCTTGTCGTTTGGCGTGGATTTTGTTCCAATATCGCATTTAAAATGTCGTTATCGAAGTCGGAAAGGCGACCCGCCCTTGGTTCATCTTTCAAAGACTTCATCTCCCGAACGAACGAAACAATAGTGTCCTCTTTGAATTCCCAAAGCATCTCATGAGGAATATGCACTTTTTGATCCTACATTTTACGGGTTCGGAATAACACTACTGTAACGTCCACCACACTAAATAGTTGTCGAGTGGCTGACAGGTCACTTATCTATCTAGTGAAAACAAAAATCTCCTTGTCGGGTGACTCAATGCGCGGAAATCTAAACAATAGAATCTGTCTACATGAATCGGAAGTTATTTATGACTCAACATAATATTTGATATAAATTAAATATCATTATAAGGATTTTTCATAAGAATAAAGCTGAGAATAATGCTACTAAGATCTGCGATAAAAAAATTCTAGCATTTTTCTACTATGCATCAGAAAAACCAATTATTTATAAATATTAACTAGGAAAAAGTATTAATATCGACCAGCTTCGATTGACTCAGAACAAATTAAGAGAAGAGATGGCTCAGGAAGGATACGCGTGAAAAGAATAATGGAAAAAAAAGAATAATATTCAGAGAAAATATGCTAAATCTTAAAAAAAGATTCCTCACAAGTACGCTGGTATTACTTAATGGTAATCCTGAGGGGAAATGTTAAGTACTCGGAAAACGAGGAAAATAAAGAAGAAAAATTGGATGGTAAGAAGATTGTCGATTAAATATATACACATATAATATTTTAGTAAAATTCATAAAAGTGTGTTTTTCGAAAAGACATAATTTTGTGTCAAGATGGTCTGGGGCAGGAATGAGCAACCTTTTTTACAATGGGCCAGCTACAAATTTAAAAATGCTGTGTAGGCCGCATGTAAGAAGCTTATCATAATACAAACACTGAATGATGAACTCAAATTATTTCTTTATTAACAAAATCTAGTATAAAAACATATAAAAATAAACCCTCATTAATAAAAATGTTATTAAAAAAACGGCTAAAGATATATGTGGAAAAAGATTATAATTTCACCAAGGGTACAATGATGCTGCGAGATGAGGAATAATGAGACCATAAGAATTTGTAAAAGGCAAAATAGTAATAGCACGAGAAAGTGTGGCGGGCCGCGAGTTGCTCACCCCTGGTATGGAGTTTTTCAACCTTTTTTTTAAATCTCACGGCACTCGAATCTTTAGTTAACCTTCCACGATACATTTCAATATTATATATAATATTTAAAATAAGTATTAAATGATTTTTAAATAAACCGCAAACCGATTAAAAATGATGAAAATATTTACTAGAGTTCAACGCAAACAATTTTTTTTTTACAAAAATGCGGTTTTGATGACTTTTTTTTCAAACAAAAACCTGTATAATTTTGTCGTATTACAAATATGTTTATATATCACAGAAAAATAATTAAAATTTAAAAAATAAAATCTAAGGATAAATCCTAAGACCAAACAAATAATGTAAATTACTATATTACTTTATTTGGGATACTGAGAAATATTTAAATATTATAATCATAATATTTAAATATTTCTATAACTATCATAACTATCATATCTATCATAATCATCAGGTCACAACGTTTGTACAATGTCGTCTCATAAACTCAGACTTAGAGACTATAAGAGGTTTACCAATAAGGCCAACAGAAAACTTTTTTTTAACTATGCGACAATGCCTAATCTTATATCTTAAAAAATATAAAACTGAATTTTCTTTCTTCGAACACCATTTTATTAAGGCAACTAATAAATAGTGATAAAACAATTAAAAAAAAATTCTCAAAATCTATTTGTCAGCCAAAGATATTAGTGCTTTTATTTGCATTAGGAAGGAAAACCCTAAACTGTACCTTCTTTTTAGGGGACCCTCTCTTTGAGAAGGTCTTTCCTAGGATTTCTGTTGCTCGAAGTTTAACCCTTTGGTTACTAAGAATTTTCTTAGCGAACTTTCGAAAAAAACGAAGCTATTTTAGAGCATTTTTTAGTACTTAACTTTACTTTACATAATTTTTATCTTTTTAACGCTAGATTGTAAAAATAAAATAATGTTTCAAACTAATATTATTATAATATCAAAGGTCGAAACCTTTTTTATGGAATACCAAAAAAAAATGCATAGGTGATATATAAACCTTAAAAATTTTTTTTTAAATGAGCGTGGAATATTCGACGCTTCGTCTTTTTCGCACGAGAATCGACCGTTGAATATTCGATGCTTAGTAACCAAAGGGTTAATAATCATTTGCGACTTGTCATGAGAAGATAAGAACGAATACTGAAGCAAACCATCTCCTAGTTTCCTAGACAGAGTCGAGAGGGTAAAATCCGACATCAACAGCGGTAGAAGAAAAACATCCGACGCCAGCAATAGTCAAGAGAGGGAAAACTCTTTACAAAAAACCGCATACCAAGACAGGTGGGTTCCCGCGGTATGGACACAAAAAAGGAACCCACACATCACGTGAGAGACTCTAGCTGGAGGTTACTTTAGCTTCGACTAGTATTCTAGAGTCTGATAAGGCCCATACGTTCATCAGAACGTGAGAATACTTTAGAATTACATATTATTTTTAAATATATCGCTGAGTGAAAAGGATGACTTGATTAATTATATCTGAAATGAAGTTTTAACGAAAAAAATCTATCGCAATTATGGATAATTATAAACCAAGAGAGAATAGTTATAATGTAAATGATATAAAATTAAATAAATAATAGTTTATTATTTTTACGAATAATAAAATTAATAAAATTTACAATAAATAAGAATATTTTTGAAATATTAAAATTAAAAATCATGACCGATCCTCAACAAAATTATCCTTGAAACGCACTCGAATGCTATTGCATTCGAGTGCGTTTCAAGGATAATGTTTCTGCATTTGCAATAATGCAATAATGCAATCGCAGCAACGCACAGCATTACAACTTTTCACCTCAGTCTCATTACAACACACACATAATGGATACTCAAACGGCACATCCGCAATTCAATGGATTTACAGTAATGCAAATGAAAATCAATGCTCAGGGCTTAGCATTAATAATACATACATAGATCGATTCATTCTCCGATAATTTTTTTGGCAATATGCATTCTCGTCCGCACGATATCCAAAGAAAATAACGGAGTTTTGATCTCGCCAGTCTGATGACCCAATATCGAAACAGGCCCGTGATTGTCCGAGCCATAAACATAACTGTTGATCGGCAAGATCTGTCAAACGTTTATTATGGAATAGCCGGAGACTAATTATTGGACGAGATAACAAACGAGTTTATTACGTCGTCGCCATGGTCACAGCCACAAAATGTGCTGAGAAAGTTGCACACCCAGATAGATCGAATGGTTGTAGAAAAATGGCGATCCGGAGAAGATTTTCCGCCGTTGCGTCATTGAAACACGTGTTGGTCTGTCTATTATCTTGTTGCGAATATTTTTTTCAAAAATATTTGGAGCACAGTGTTAACACATCGATTACGTATCGAGTGTGCTAATCGATAAATATTAAAATTCCGGCGTTGCGTTTTCTAATTTTTTTCTTCAAATAATTTTCAAATCGTTTATTTCGTCAGAAAATATTATATAGATTTACAAAACGGCAATAAATAATAACATACTGAGATCAGGTTCCACCGTACGCCGTGTAACAAAGTGATAATGAAAGTTTAATAAATAAATTATACAAAATATTATTCATTCATATATACTTTAATTTTTAAAAAAAATACTATTCATCTCTACTTAATAATATACGCGCACGTTTATGATGAACTGGAAATAAAGCGCTTTCATCGCTCGAAATATCTGACACGTATAACAAGTCTAATGAAGCCTTTTGTTTGTTATTACTTTCGTGAGATGTTGAATTACATGTTTCATATTGCGAAATTGAAAATATAAAAAAATTGTAGATGTTCGAAAGCGATATCGAAATTATGTAATTTAAAAAAATGTGAAAAAATTTAAAATATTGTGTGTGCCAGATCCGTAATACGTATCCCAACAATAATCTTTATCACGTCTTAGGGTCACTAAGGATCATCATCATCATAGGCGCGATAGCCCTATTGTAGAGACTTGACTTCATCCAACATACTTCTCCATTTTATCCGGTCTGCCGCCACGTCACTCTATCTTCCGGTAGGTTTCAATGATGCAGTATCCCTCTATACATAATTCAACCACTACGGCCTTGGTCTTCCTTTCCTCTGGGGATAGGAAGGCTTGTTAACCATAAGCCTTTTCGGTGGCTGACTGTCCCGCATCCTTGACATGTGACCGCCCAACCAGAGTCTCTAAAGACAGCTGTCACAGGTATAGTCGGCACAGCTTCTCTTTGCTTCGGATACGCCATTTCCCGTTGTCGAATACGGCTCTAAATATCCGCATCATAATCCTCCTCTCAAGGATATCCAGTTGTCGCTCATCTTGTTTTGTCAAAGCCCAACATTCAGACCTGTATGTTAATACGAACCTGATAAGGTTCATATAGAGCTTGACTTTGGTCTTCTATGAGAGGAATCTCAACCGTAGATGCTTTTAAAGTCCAAAGTCTATTTATCACATTTTTTTAGATAAAAGCTAGCACATGTTTATAATGTGTCTGATGGGGACTGCTTTGAAAGGATCACTAACCCGTCACAGCGGCTCGAAAACAACCAGGTCTTCGTCAATGAGTTGGCATTTTTTTAATGGATTATTCTAAGAATAAAATTAGTTATTCGTGATATGCTTCATAATTTGGTCGATATTTTGGATTTTTTAACTAAACAATATGACGTATAAATGACACGCGTACTCGGCGATGTCTCGTCGTAGACTGAGCTCTTGTCGCACGTTACATTCGCACTCGACACATGGTACGGGATGCGAGCGAGAAAAAACATCGGCCCATGGCAGTAAGTGATGATTATAATATTTATTCTTTAGACTTTTTTAGACAAATAAAAAAAGTTTGTGACATGTGGGGCTCATATTAAAAGAGTTATTCGAGAAAACACAAAAAATTGGGGTTCCAAATAGACCCCATCCGCACGGCTAGACTAATATTGATAAATAAACAAAGATTTTTTAAGAAAAATAACAAATAGAATGCTTTTAAAACCGTCAATTCAGACCGACACACACTAGCGACACGTACTGGAACCTTAAGGAATATGTTCATTTGATTCATGGGAATATCTAGAATTCATAATTTTCGTTAGTACTTCTGAGTTTCAGGTAGATTTTTTCATTTGGAAATTTATTCACATACGAGTCATAATCATTTTAAACTTCTATAGCGATTGAAGGGTAAATTTTCCTATAATAAAAGTAAAATGTGATAGCTGTCTAGTTTATGGCAACATTTTTTGTTTTTTTGATGGTCAATGCCCCGTTTGCCAACATGGTTCTTCTTCGTACTTCCAAATCGGTTTCGTTGGACGGTCCCGAAGCTGTACTCTTCGACTCTCAGGGGTTCAAGGATTCGTCCTTGGCATATTGGCATGTATTTTGTTTTGGTCTCATCCAATGCCAATTGCCGCTTCCGTATTTGTCTCTGAATTGGGATTGAGTTATTTACCAATATATCTTAACCATCTTGCTAAGATTTCCGATTTGTCATTGAACAGTTGTCCATTTTCATCCTTGCATACATCGGATCTCGGTTTAAATCCTTTTCTAGAGTCATCTGTTTTTTTTATAAAAACATTTTAGGATTTGCTAGCTGGCTTAGGTGTTCTAGTTTTTCCAGATTATTTATATACCATTGACACTTCTTTTTTCGGTCAGATTTCTTTTGTTCCCTTCTTCTGTTATTTGTTTTGTTTAATTTTTGCATATGCCTGGTTTTTTCTATCGGTAAACCGTCGGCATTCCTCATCGAACCATTCGTTTCGGTTTTGATTTATTTTTCCCAGCACCTCGTCAACTAGTTAACCAATGCATTTTTTATGCATGGCTTGCATGGCTAACATTTTTACTGGGACTAAATGCTGCAAGAGTGCAAGAATTAAACCACTTCCTAATATATTACAACGAAAATCTAAAAGAGCCTAAAAAATATATCCAAAAAATCACCACCTGTCATTTTAAAATCTAACTTAAGAGCACAACATGACTCAAGATTTTTTTAAGACAGGTTTCGTCATTATTTTTACATTACATGTAATCTATCATTTAATATTTATTGTTAGTCGACAATGAACCGGGTCATCCGCCTTGTGGCTATAATAAAAATATAAAAATGATTTTCCTTCTCCCGGACAAACTCTATTATTCAACCTTTGATCTATGGATCAAAGTGCAATACATACATTGAACAAGTATTACCTAAGAAATGCATTCAGGCAAGCAGTTATAGCTGTTGATGGGCATAATAGAAAATCATTAATCTAATTTTGAAAAGTCTACAACATTAATAAAGCTGTTAAAAGTATCGGTGATGTCTGGAGTAATATTTAAATATCCATCATGGCAACGAATGGAATAAATTCATCTCCCGATTGATTAAGGATTAGTAGTACACAAACCGAATAACTTGACGTAGTTATTAGAGATCTAAATAGATCAATATAATCTAGAGGAGGAGGATTTAATTAACAGTCATTCAACCGAAATGAGCAACAACATACTGATTGAGCTTGAGGGCTATAGAATAGAAAATATTTTTCAGAAGTAAAGATTATTTAATATGATCCGGAATGGCTTAGCTGGCCTCGAGGGGCTGAACGACTGATCCTGAACGATTTGCGACAATATCCGGCGCCCGTGTGCAGATTTTTAATTCGGGCCCCTATATCTCTACAATATAATAACATTGTATAAAAAACAACAACGGTTTTAAGAGAGTTTAATGAATTAATATTTATTATTTTTATTTTTTCGCACTCTTGGCGCCTTTCGACGCTCCTAATCTTCCGGTGCCTGTGTGCGCCGCACAATCTGGACATATGGACGGCGCCCCCCTGGAAAAGGGCTATGAGACAAATAAAACCATGTAAAACAAGAATCGATTGTTTACGTATTCCTAGATTTATATGATTTCTCTTTACAACGATTAATACTCTATCGTTTCCTACAAAATAAACGGCATATTTCATCGAAATTATTAATTTCAAGCGACATTGTAAGCAACATTGATGAAACCTGTGATCTAGCTTTAATGATTACGATGATAATGATCCAGTTTTATATCTAAGTTAGCAATGAGAAATTATACGACGTAGAACTATGCATATACGACGATATTTACAGTAATTAAAACAGTAGTATAACCACAAATACCAAATTCCAAGTGTGGCAGAGAAAATACAACGTTAATGATAATTAAATTAAATGCAGCTATAATAGCTTGTAGTTAATAAGAGAAAAGAGATTATTTTTTATTTAATATTTTAGTGCAGTGGTCGCGAACTTTTTTGTAAGCGCGTTCCAAAAATATACTGTTAACATGTGCCAATATTTTTTATATTATTTAAGTCGCAAGAATTATTTTAAATGTCCTAAGTTTTATATTCAGGTGTAAGATATCGGTTAAACAAATTTGGTAAAACGTGTAGAAAAAATATAGATGTTGCATGACCTCACAGAAGAGCATAAACAGTCCATGTACGGATCTTAAGCTAATTGATAGATTGTCAACAAAACGAGATTTTTTGTAATCAGTGATGAAAATTGATGAATACAACGGAAAAACACAACCGTAAACATAAAATAAAGTGACAAAGTTCGACACAGAGACCCAAAATACAATAAATAAGTGACACTGATCATTTAGCTGAATATCAGAGATAATTACGATGGACCACATGAATCTATTTGGTTACAAAAAATAATAAATTGGATTGGAAATCTAGTATCTTATGCTTCGTATTATTGAATGGTAAAAATAATAACCAATCTAACCGAGATAAAATATCCATTGATATATTCGTTGCTTTATAGCCCGCAGTGATAAAAAAACAACAACAAAATTTATCAAATCATGACATAATATGAGAAATAATCATAAAACAGCATCATTTAGCTCTATCTAATTTATATATAATTAATTTAATCGACATTGAATATTACGTCTTTCAGTGGCATTATCCTGAATTAATTAATAATAAATATATTTAATATATAGTGGATCTATCGTTGCTTTTTATACTTTTGCATTTATCGTTTTCATGCATTCGATTTTTTTAATAAAATTCCCTTGAAAAACAACGAATCGAGGTTCAAGGATTCGGAATATGAATAAGGAGGGTCATATAAGCATATATGCGAAAACGAACTAAATTCTATTCCCTGAATATCAGTGGTGCTTTGAAGTGAACTCTGTCACAGAATCACTCTAGCTAAGTACATTTTACAAAACAGCTTAAGATTACTTAGCATTTTGTACAAAGAGATGTATTCAGTTCACGGAGTTTTACTGTATCATAGTGAAGTACGATGGCTATCTCTCGGAAAGGTTTTAAAACGATTTTGTGCTGAATATAAATATGTGTATTATAATTGTTAATAATTATTGTCAAATAATCTTAAAAAAACTATAAAATGTTATTTTGGGCGGCAGGAATCAATTCTTTCAATTTAGGGGGGGCCATTGACATGAAAATAATTGGGAAGCACTGATATAGAAGATTAGGTACCCATACAAAAATTAGGTACCTTAGTAGCTTTACGTTTATGCTCTTCGCCAATGTACTAGCTCGAGTTAAGCTGCACTGGTTTATTCCTGACCTTTACGTGTCTCAGTTTATCACGGGACATGGCCCCTTTAACATAATCTTCATCGTCTGGGCCTCCAAGGATGATGACCGGGCTTGCGAGTTCTGTGACTCCATGGAACAATCTTCCCGAACACATCTCTGGAATGTCCGGGTTTTCAATGAGGAGACCATGTTCAATGAAGTGAGGCGGTCCCCTGGCCCCGTCTGCCACCAAGATCTTGTCTCCTCTCTATCCCTGCTTACAGGGCTTTTGTGACCTACGCCGGCCAGGTCGGAGCGAGATTCTCCTCCCTTAACACACTACTCTTGCCTTCCTAGGTGTTGGTCGCATGTTTGGCCATGGAGCACATAGATGCGATGGTTGCCACGATGGCTCGTCAGAGGTAGTCTACATTTAGACTCACCGTAGGGCGGGCCCTCCAGAAAAACCTCAGCCATATTTTGTTGTCATGTATACTTTGATGTTATTTATATTTTCTTGTTATTTGTTATACAAGATTTTTTTTTATATTTTCTTGTCATTTATATTAATTACCGTTATATAATATAAAATACTCATGCAAATTGTGTGTACATATGAGTTGGGATTTTATGATTTACATAAACATTTTGTACATTTTACGTATTCTCACTAATATCGTGTATTATAATATTTTTCTTTTTCTTTATATTTTTATGATGTGTTTTGTATATTATAACATGTTTTTGATTATGATCAACAAATAAAACTGAGCTTAATAATAATATGCTCTTCGCCGCTGGCTGATGGGGTCTCTTTTGTATGAAAATAGCCCCAAAAATTTCAAGTCAAGAATTGATAAATTCTTCGACAATATCTTGACATTTAAAAAAAATGGATTATTCTATGAATAAAAATGGTTATTCATGTTATACATTAGTAGAAAAATCCAAAATATCGATCTAATTTTGAATTTTTCACAGCACGATTTTTTTTCTCGCTCCCACTTGTGCATCCGGAATGTTCTTTCTCACTTATATCCGGTACGAAGCGATAAAAAGCATCGCACCCATGCCATTGTAAAACAGTATTATCGTTTTTATTTTTTTATCGCAATTGCGGATAATAAAGGTCAATGATTATTTATAATATTTATTCTTTAGACAAATAAAAAAAGTTTGTAACATGTAGGATTTATATTAAATGAGTTATTCGAGATAAATCAAAAGCTTAGTTTCTCAAATATACCCCATCGGCACGGCTAGATTAATTTGCGCGGCAGCGGGTACATCAGATATATCAGAAGAAATAATAGGGCGTGATAAGTCGCATGTAAAAGACCACCTCAAAGAGTTTCCCCTAAAAAGAAAGAAGAAGAGCGAAAATATCGAAGCTAGACATTGCGTCTCAATTAAATATCGAAGGATTTACTGCATCAAATTGCCTGATAGATCGTTTCAAAAAGAAGCACTCTGTGGTGTATAGATCAGTTTTCAGAGAATCTCGAAGTGTTGATTTGGACTACTGTAATTCCAGACTATGCTAGACTAAGAGATATTTTGAATACTGATGAAACAGGACTGTTCTTCAATATTTTTACCTCGAAGACATTCGTCTTTATGGGTAAAACTTGTCATGGAAGGAAATTAAGTAAAAACTGGCTAACTGTTCTTTTAATTACAAATTCAAATGGCAATGAGAAGTTTTCCCCGTTGGTAATTGCAGAAGCACAAAAACCTCGCTGCTGCAAAAATGTCAAAGAGGTAAGCTATGAGGCTTATTGGGGGCCTGATGATGATGATTTCGTATGGCTTTTACTGTGTCATTCTTCGCGTGCTCGTCGTTGTTGGAGTTTCCTCCGACATTTCGGAGTACACCAAGAACAACATTAGTTGGCTACGTAATCCAGGTGCAGATTGACCCACTGGACTTACGGAGGAGCAGGCCCCTAGGGAGCCGGATCAACCTAGCCCGGGATAGTCGCATCTCTACACCAATTACTGGTGACAGAGATACTGAGAATTGTTTCTAGATGCCTCTACGTGGTTATTCTAAAGCATGCGTTTCTACAGACCTTGACGTGATTAATTCTAAGCATGCTTTAAGTCCTAAGCAATTATTAGTTAGTCAACAGGTTGGGGTCTTCCTTCCTAGGGCACACCGGCCCTACGGTGAGGAACCCGGCAGGGACCATTATATTCATGCCTTGTTCCGTCGTCAATCTGGAGAGGTAATCTGAGTTTGCAGCAATTAGTCCTTCTACGTTGACCTGGCAAATTCTTATTGAGGGGCTTAAAGGTAGGCCCAAGCCCAAGCATATCGGAGGGTAGGAATGAGTAAGGTAAATTGCGCAGTAGGGTGAATGAGAATTCTGGACCTTAAAAGCTATTTTACCGAAAACATTATTGTTTCATAGAAAATGTTTAAGACAAATTATAAGATCGAGATATACAGGTTTTTTACGTCAAATACACCCTTTTACAAATCAAATACACCCTTTTGCAAATCAAATTGACCCGTTTTCAATAGGAATATCAATGGAAAATGGGAAAAGGATTGAATGTGGAAAAATATTATGATTATTTGTAGGGTACAATGAGGATGGGGGAAGCTGGGGTATTTTTAAAATTTAATATGAAAAATCGAGAACCGCACCATAGCAGTGAGCGCTATAGAAGAGTTTACTATAAATGTAGAAAAAATAAATTTAATCTGCAACGGATTAAGGACGCATACCGAGATGGTAGATATATATTAATCCCAAATTAAATTCAATTCAAATCATAAAAAAAATGAGATGACGCTTTTATTAACCGTGTCATAGTGAAAATAAAATGACATTGATTTATTTCAAAGCAAATATGAACACAGATCTGAACTCAAGTGCGAACGATTAACATATTTTCAATTCAGATTAAAGTAATCCGGTCTTTGATAATTATACGAGTCATAATTATTTTTGTAAAACTTACCTTGACGCATAATTGCACCAGGTTGCATGTCGTACGAAAATATGCCAAAAGTGAATGCAAATTCAGAAAATCCTACAACGTACCGATCATTTACTCTCATACTATATATATATACTCAGAGTATTTCATAAGTATTTTGTAATTATGCTAACAAAAAACGAATAACAATCGAACAGTGCCGTTATCTCAACGCCAATCGATCATCTATAACAAAAACTTGAAGCATAATAGTTTTTTGCTCATCTCACATTACATACGCTTATGAGTGTCTAATGGTTTTGGTGAAATTACCACCGGAGAAAGCCTTTCAATATCGAAAAACTGAACGAAAGTGAAATTTAATTAACGCACAGAAGTTTTCTTGCCATTCAATGCCACATTTATGATTGATACAAATCGTTCAACTATTATGACAAATAATTATAAAGAATCTGGGCGTGTGCAGCCTGCAATTATAAGTAACACGAGATAAATGCGCAATGCTCAGCATTTAGTAATATTAACTAATCTCTTATCAATAATTATGTATGATTTTTGTGCTCAGTGAAAGTGTTTGCAACAATTATTCATTGTAGAGTTTTCTAATAATTTTATAATATTTGCAAACTTTCACTATCCGAAATCAAGACGAATAATTATTCGAATGAAATCGAAATTTCGCACTAATCATCGTCCGAAACAATGGAATCGGACATTGCGACATTAAATATCTAATTAGGGTATTTAAAAACGATACTTGGATGACATTATAAAATATATAAATAAGACCACGATTATGCTAGAAATTCATTGATGCAAAAAAATGATAATTTTGGAACAAACTTCGTGAGTTAAAAATGTATTAATTCAAATCCCTAAATTTCACATTTATGCACGAAAAATCATGGATAATTAAGAAAAATATATGACTCTAAGACGTATTCAATCGGCTTAGCTATGCAAAAAAAATAGATAGTCATTCAAATTTTTGTTAGCCTGAATATATAAATAATTATTAATACAATTGAATAATGTTTAATGGCTCCAAATGATGTTCGTACGGTCGAAAAATTTTACTTTTAAGATTATTAATAACGTTATAACGGTCAGATACACGTACGGGAGAAAGTCGGTCTTGGTCGAATTGGAAAAGGTGAATTGACAGTGAGGAACATAAAAAAAAAATGTATTTATTCGCAAGATAGAAAGAGTCAGATTTAGCGTATGAAAGAGAAAGTGACACAGCCTCTTGAGCAAGTGTGCTAGTGGTGGCTTCGCAGATCACGCGAATCAATACGAATCATCTATCCACCAGATGACATCACTCTATTTATATCAGACGAAAATGATTGATCAATTTTTAACATAATCTATGGCGTAGAAATTAGAAAATTCATTAGCATGCAATATACATAAATGCAAAACGACGAAATTAATTTAAATACTTAATAATGCATACTAAGTATCGTTAAAATATTATGCAAAAATATTAACAATAAAACTACTATAACGATTGCATAATCAATGATTTTTTACAACGTCTGCAAATCATCGATCCGCATTGTCTTTTCTTAAATACGTTAATTAAATAAGTATTAATAAATATGCTGATGAATTATTCAACGCAGATCGTTCAGTTAGATCAATACATGTAATAAAGAAATGTATAATACAAGGAGATACGATATTGATAAAAAAATAAGATAAGCGAAAAGTAATGTCAATTTGTTTGTTGTGTTATTTTGACATTTTACACATTTAGATTATGTTATGCTTAGGTTAAATGAAGTTACACAGATTATCTGCGATATTTATGGTGACATCTTAAATCCTGAGCGGTGCTATAGATGGTTTCAAAAGCTCAAAAGCAGTGAAAGTGGGTGAAAGGACAAACCAACATCAGAGAGAACTCTTAAAATCGATGATGACACATAAACTCGTTGGTGGAGTCCAATCCCCTTAAAACAATGAAATAATTTGTCACAAGTCCTCGGTTGTTCATAGTCAACAGTGAGGGATAATTTTAAAAGGCACTGGAAAACGGACTAGATATAAACCCGATCCGTTTCTTAGAAGGATTGTTACTGGGGATGAAAAGTGGATTTTCTACAGCGAATCTTCTTCGAATTGGGTAGCTGTGACTACCCCTGGGCCATCATTGAATGTAAAAGGTACTCCTTAGTATTTGGCGGAATGTTTTGGGAATAATTACCCATAAATGACTGAAACCTGATTAGACAAATATAGCAGAGGTGTATTGTGCCCATTTATTAAGATTAAAGCTCAAAATACGATAAAATCAGAGAACTTGATTTAAAAGTAGTATACAACATCCACTATATTCGTCTGATGTTGCACCTTCAAACTATCACCATTTTAAGTCCATAGAACATTCGTTTCGAGATCACTTTCTAGCCATGCCCCAAGTTTTTGATTTTTCTCGCACTCTCTTAATATAAATCCTACGTGTCACAAACTTTTTGTATTTGTCTTAAAAAGTCTAAAAAAATAATATTATAAAAAATCATTGTCCTTTATTTAACAAAACACGCGTACCATGTTTTTTCTCACTCGCATCCAGTACAATATACCAAGAACAAGTGAAATACACTATGGCGAGACATCGCCGAGTGCGTGTTGTCATTATGCGTCATATAGATTAATTAAAAAATACAAAATATCGACCAAAGTATGAAGCATATCATGAATAAAAAAATAAAAAAATGCTTGGGGTCAATGATAGACCCCCTTCGGATGACTCGGTTGTTTTCGAGTCGCCGTGACGGATGGGCTAAGTCGGATTTTAATAAAAATCCATCTTTGGAAATAGGAAAAAATCGCAGTAGTACATCAGATCATAGTAGTGTCGTTTTGGAAATAATGAGTAAAATTCGACGTGCACAACAACACATTTGAAACCTTTTCTACAGCCAAAAAACATCCAATATGACTACCAATGTCAAGATACTCCAAGGACAAGTATATCAACACATCAAAGTTTTTTGTGACAACTGGACTTGTCCGAAGTTAAAAAAATCTGGATATCGACCATGGAAAGCAATCTTGCTGTATCTCTAAAAAATACGACACGATAAACAGAATACCACGTTTAAATTTTTAAGATTATAAATGTTTTTTTATTACATTTTATGCTACATTTTTCGAAATATAGCAAGATTGCTTTCTAGCATCGATATATTCTATATCAATTTTTGTATAAATGAAATTTTTGATTTTACTCACTTTGAATATGTAATAAGATGATATTTGCAAGGATAAAAGCACATATAACATTTTATATAATATTTAACAATGGTATTGAAAGGTGTTTGCTGTTGGCATTGACAAAAGCTAATGCGCGAACTTGAGAAGAAATGTTATGACGGAAATCGAGGATGGCCGCAGGCCCACGCTCGGTACTTGCTTCAGCTGTTGAGAAAGGCAACTTTCTTTTGGTCCAACAACTTTTAACGAAACTGCTATACAACGTCATTCACCAATAATCGAGACTTCGTCTCATTGGTCGATTCTCTTCTTAGTTAAGTCGTCGCAAATGCGAAAGAGTGGGAATATTTTTTGTAAGATCGCATTGAAAATTCAAACTTATGCAACGAATGTGAAGAAAGTGTCTTTTGGAAAAAACTCGTTTTAAGTATATACTTATGAAAATACATCAAATATTATATAAGTTTTATTTAAATTACCATCGATATCAGTTAATAAGTCCTAATACATTATAATGTGTGGAAATTTTAATTAATATTTAATTTGGGCAAACCAGTAATGTTATTATTGAATATATTTTTCATACATATGAGATGTAAAAATAATCCCGGGTCGCAAAAGGGGAATCGTCATTAATGTTGTCTATGTGTATAATATACATCCGTATTGTCTATGGTCGTTGTTTGTAATAGTTGAGTTAACTCACCCTCTCGGAAAAAAGCGAATCGAACGGCGTAAAATCCAATTCTTCGCTGCATTCGATCAATTTGTTGGTCAACGTTTTCGTAATTGACATCTTAAAATCAATATCACTACAATACATATATATCGATCACAGATCACAGCCGAATTAACAATTGTATCACAGTCGCGATCGGTTCAATTCGGAAAAACCGAATGTAAACATAACCTATAACGTTCGACGTCGACTTATTCCGTCGAGCGATTTATTTGTCGAGGGACATAATTCGCAGATTTTAAAAAATCGCGATTATTCTTTAAGCGATTAGTTGCGTTTCGCAAGAAGGCACCGCGGTATAATTCAAAGACGGACCGAGCGGTACGTCCAACGGGGCCGACAGCGCTCCGCAAATGGGAAACTCGTTTATCAACTCGGCGACGGACGGAGACGCGGCCGATTCGCGGGGGGAGAATTTGAAATTTTAGAAATGACAGCAATTAAACAACGCGTGAAATTTGCCGAACACATCGTCCGCAGATTAGTAATCCGAGACGAAAACAAAAAATTCCATCGTAACTACAAACAAATGAATTTTGAAACGTCAAAAAAAGTGTTGCCACGCGAAAAAATTTTCGATGATACCGTCGCGAAATAATATTTGTTATAAATATAGATTTATTTTCGGCGCGGAAATTGCACCTGGCGCTCGAACGGGGAACTAATTAATTGTCATTCGCGGCGGACGATGTAGGCATGCGTCATTTCGACGCGCGGCAAGATGTCCAATCGATAATAATATGCAAACGGCGTTATCTCGTTCGATTATTTTTGATAATATTATGTTAAGATCGTCCGAGGGCCGAATAGAGACGCGATCGAATTATCGAAGCGTTAGAGCGATTTTATATCAAAAAATGCATTGCGCAACGATCGACAGTCGAAAAATCTCAATTATTTCGAGCGTCTATTATTGGACGTCGGTCTACTTAAAAACGTTGAAAATATTTCCGTCCGCGCGGCGTCTATTTCTGTGGCGTCGGCGGCTTCCGCATGTTTTTGCTAAAAATTTTCAATTTTCGATTCGGAGCCGCGATTTGCGCGAGCGTTTTGAATTTTTTTTCGGATCGCCGCACGTCCGCGTCGGACGGCTCGAAATCGGATTTCGATCGGTTTCCGTAAAAACCGCGTGCTTTTTCGACGAGCCAAAAATACAATCCGCGCAAAGTTGAAGCGAACCAAAAATAGCGCTGTTGAGGCCGTGACGTCACTTCCGCCATATTGCATGTCGAGGCGGGCGCCGTCGTCGCCGGAATCGCGTGCGCCCTGGCAACACCGCTGGATGACGAGGATTTTTTAAAAAACGCGATTATTAAACGGCGAGTCGCCGCGTTCGCCGCGCAATAATACGCGGCGAATTAACGCGCTATATAGATAATTTATCGAGAGCGTTTTTTTCATTTTTTTCCGTTCGCCGGGGTTATTTTGCGCCGTCGAAGGAGGGGTCGATTCGTTTTTTGATTTTTTTTCAATATCGGCCGCGTCGTTTTCCGATTTGTGGCGAGGGTTGCGAGTTTTTATCGGACGGTGGGACGTGTCGATTTTCGCTTTTGCGCAAAAGGGGGGCCCGTTGTGCGCACACGTACGGGGAGTCGAGGGTGTAGATTGCACGTCTTGCGCATTATTATTCCGATCGCTAAATCGAATCGTCCGCGTCTCGATCTGCGCTAATAAATCTCGGACAATCCGTGTAGCGCGCAGGCTATTGATCCCCGAGTAACATCTGAGCGGAGTCGTAGCGACGCCGCCCGCGCGCCGCAGAGTCGCAGCCGGACCGGCCCGCCGCACAGGACGTGTCGCTGCCGTCGCCAGCCCGCCCCGCCCGCCCCGCCCGCCCCGCCCGCTACCCGCCGCCATCTTGCAGGCCGCCCCGCCATGGCGCTCAAGCGGATCAACAAGGTGAGCCCCAACCCCGTCCCCGCCCCGCCCCGCCCCGCCCCACCCCGCCACACGTGCCCGTCGATTGATCCGCCGCTCCGATAAAATGTGCCGACCCCCCGGATGACATCCGAGCCGAGCGATCGCGAGCGGAGCCCTAGCTTGCGCAATATTGCATCGGGCCGCTCGCCTCGACCCGCATTTCGAACAAAAAAAAAAACGGCATTTTGGCTAAATCGACGACGGCGGCCGTCGCGGACGCCGAATGTGACGGATGTCGAGCATTTATTTTTAAAAGCCCCCGTCTCGAGCGCGAGATCGCCGATAAACATGCAAAAGCAATGGGGGGGATCGTCGATAATCGGAACCACGATATGACGGGGGCCCCCGTCCTAATTTCCCCCGAATCTGTGAAACGAGCATGTTTTCCTATGCATCATCAACGGATGCCATCGCATAACCATGAAAAATTTCATAAATGCCCCCGTCGTCGGATCGGATCGGATATTCCTAATTAACGAACGATAGCGTACAAATTAGACGATGGATAGAGTCGGGCGACCTCGACTCGACTTTCTTTCGGACTCCAGTAAGATTCTCGCTACGATAAACGTTGCACACCGCATAATCGAATCGTTGCATTTATTTATAACTAATTATAGGCACAATCGATTAGCATAAGAGATAAGACGTTAAATATATAGTATAATTATTTATTTATTCAACCTTATGTATTGACGCTACTTCAATTGAACCGTTTTTCCTCATGAACCGTTACATTCTTACTTAAGCGTTCCAGCATGATTCTAATAAGGTCGTTTCTATGGAGATAAAAGAGGAATCCATGCACCGAGACTGCTATTAGAGAGTCCGGTCAGGAGCACACGCCTATAGAGTAGTAATTTTCAGTATCAGCATTGCCAAATTGATGTATTCTAGGAGCTGATTGAATATCGGTGCTTTTATATCGTAATAATGCTGTCACCATCAATAAAACGAAGCGGAGAAACGTGATTTCAATTAAAACACCGCCACCCTATCGTCATCATGTACATATATTTCATTTTTTAGGTTATTTTTTTTTAATATCGTCCTAAAACTATCTATATTTCACATGTTTTTAGGTTATTTTTTATTGTAAAATCAAAGGAACGATGCCACGTCTTCAGATGCTAGCCGGAGTCTGTAATCGCTCGCGAAATTCATCGTCGTTGAACAAAAACGGACCTTTTCGCATATACATAATTCATTTCTGATAAAATCGTTATGCATTTATCGCGATGATGCCTTTCTCGTTGCATTTTTCTCCTCATCGTGTTCGATTATATGAAATCCGTAGCGATAATCAAAAAATCCTTTGTTCCATTTTATTATTATTCTTCGAACTGGGCTCACCTTTCACGTTCGATAGTTATTGTCAACGTTTTGTACGAGAGCAATGCTTATTATGAGACGCTTGCGTCGATCGTAGTATTCTATTGCAATATGAATCTCCATTGCTTAGTTTTGGCTCAGGTGTGAAATTCTGTAAATAGATAATACGTATTCAGTATTCTTATTCCTTCACAAAAAAAAAATTAAACTCGATGCTGCAAACTAATTTTCTATTAATTAATGAATGACACGACGATTAATCGAAAAATCCAATCAATATCACGAAAAAATTAATGATTAATTATTAATAATTAAATGTGTAACAAAGATATGTGCATATCAAACTTCTAGAATTTTATAGAACAATGATAGCACCAAAAAATGATTAAAATTACGTCGTATATAATATTTCGTTCTAAGGGATGCTCTCGTCGTTGTTTTAATAAATATATAAAAAAAATATGTATATTTATTAATATATTCTATGAGTGTGTAAACAGTAATGTGTTTAATTATAGCTTTTCCGGCTTTGCATAACCTACTTGCGGATGATCTTGAAAATTTCACCCGTGCCATTCAAGGTTTTATTGATTGTACGACCGTTGCCACGATGTCCAATATAAGAATTAATATTTTATCAACGTTTTATGCGTCTGAAATCGAGCATTATCCGTTTGACAATGCACTACATACATTTTTGGAGGTTAAGTGAGAGTCGACCACATTTCATTGCAACGACTGTAAATTGGCTTCTCAGTATTAACCGAATATATAGAAAAAAAATATTAAAATTTGCTTATCTCGCAAATGTGTCATTCGTGTGTCATTCATAAGACACATTGCTAACGTTAATATGCATACATTACTTTATAGAAATTTGTTTATAACGCTCAACGTTTTACGATATTTTAGTTTATTATTTATACATTTTTTTTATCTAGAAAAATAATAACATTTATTTGGCTTTAATTTTTTTTATTATTTCGTTTGTCATATCTCGTCACTAACGATAATGATAAAAAAAAATGAATGGCACTCTTCGTTAATATTGGTATTGTACGGCATCCTTCGTCATATTTATGTTTACAAACATATGCAAATTTTTATGCTCGTGCTCGAAATCGATTCGGCTCAGCTGAGCCAATTGTCAGAATTTTCTTAAATCGATAAGTAGCTTATGAAATAATTTTTTTTTTCCCCAAGACGCATCTTGATTAGTTAAAGCTATTAAAATTGATATTTTTTTATTCATTTTAAACTGCGATCCGATTGATTAACCCCTTAACAGCTATGGTCACCCTGAGGTGATGACTGCCAATTCACCGCACATGCTGAAAGCATTGTGTAAAAGTTATTTGGGTAGAAATGTGTTTATCCAGATCGGTCACATATATCCCGACAATTAAAAACTTTGCCAGGACTTAGAGTCTTATAAATTAGACTCTGACATTGCACAAACGAAAGCCAAACCATTCGAGAACGGAATCAGTAAATGAGCTAAGGAATACCTCGATCAGTCAAGTTGTTCCACATGATAACTGAAGTAAATGAAATACTTCAGACTTTGCATGTGCTGTCGTCATGTGAACGACAAAGCGCTAACTGGGGGCTTCCTTACATCCGAAACCACAAGGAGGTGGATAACCCCTTCGGATAGGCCTTGGAATCATGGGCGTAACAGCCTATCGTAGAGTCACGGCCTCATCCAACACCCTTCTCCATTTTATCTGATCTGCTGCCACGTCGCTTCATCTTCCGGTAAGTTTCAATGATGCAGTATCCCTCCGTACATAATACAACCAGTACGGCCTTGGTCTTTCTTTTCTCTGGGGAGAGGGATGCTTGTTAAACATACACCTTTTCGGCGGCTGACTGTCCCGCATCCTTGACACGTGACCGGCCCACCGGAGTCTGGCCACTCTGACAATAGTTATGATCGGTTGCTTCGAATACTCCATTCCCTCGAGGATATCCAGTTGTCGCTCATGTTGTTTTGTCAAAGCCCAACATTCAGACCTGTATGTTAAGACGAGGCTGATGAAGGATCACCTAGAGCTTGACTTTGGTATTCTTTGAGAGAAATCTCGACCGTAGAAGCTGACTAAAGTAGCACCGGTTTGCCAGCATGGTTTTGCTTCATACTTCTAGTTCGGGACGGCCTCGAAGTCGTACACTTTGACTCATGGGTTCAAGGATTCGTCCTTGGCATATGGGCATGTATTTTGTCTTGGTTCTGTTGATCCTCAATCCATGCCAATTGCCGCTTACATTATTCGCTGGCATGCATCCTTGAGAGCCCCCGAGATCTGCACACAATGACTATGTCGTCCGCATAGGTAAGAAGCTGCACTGATTTATTAAGAATGGCGCCTGATGTTTCCTACGCCGGAGTCTCTCGTTACCCGTTAAACATGCTAGATTGTCACCCTGTCTCAAACTGCAGTGTATTATAATTGTCAAGTTAACCACTACTGCTCATCAGAGACGTGGGGTGGAGGCTGACGATCCTCATTTCACAACAAATTAATAATCAAAAATATAAGCTGGAAAGTAGCGGTAGCAGCACTCAGTATAAAAAATTACCTCGGTGCAGAAGGCAACGGGAAACCACTGCACTATATCATCATCATCATCATTTGCCAGCCACAAGGCTCTCACCCGCTGAGGGTATGGGCCTTACCAAACTCTCGAATGGCAGTCGAGGCCAAAGGAACCTGAGTCTCACGTGACGTGAGGACTCCCCTTTCGTGTCCATACCGTGGGGACCCAAGCCGTCATGTTATGCGTTTTTTTTTGTAAAGAGTTTCCCTTTCTTGGCCTTGTTGGTATCGGATTTTTACCCTCTCGATTGTGTCCATGCTCATGGTCCTCCATAATGGGAATCATACATGTTGTCATGTTTCTCAGAATAGAGTGAAAGTGGATGGATAGTTTATATAAAAATAATAATATTTAATCGCTTCATGTCTTTATAAAAAAAACAATTATGCATATTTAGTAGACCCAAATTATGTGCTTGAATCCATATGTTTGGGGGGAAAATACTATGCAAAATTAACGTAACAGATCTTATATACGCTATTTTATAACACAATTATAATATTAGCAAAAGATTTGTTAGACATTTTTTTTACATCTGTATATTTAATTTATTTGACATAATTATGCGAATTTCTTTGGAGATTAAAGGCTCCTTTATTTTATGTTTTTTTTTTTTAATAATCAGTTTTGTTTTATACACGGTTAATTAAATGAAAAAGAATTTATTGTCAGAGTGTAAATCTAATCAGCATAAAACTGAAACGAATGCTGTAATAGATTTTGCGTTAATTCAATTGGACTGAAGGGCTTTAATTGTATGAATGGTGATGAAGTTCAAGAGCTTCCGACGATAGATAAGGACTGATTAAGCCAA
This sequence comes from Philopotamus ludificatus, assembly GCA_022495035.1. Classification (NCBI taxonomy): domain Eukaryota; kingdom Metazoa; phylum Arthropoda; class Insecta; order Trichoptera; family Philopotamidae; genus Philopotamus; species Philopotamus ludificatus. The sequence continues at coordinate 75,687 of JAGXCT010035867.1, read as the reverse complement.
TTTTGATTGACATGGGATTTTGAAGAGACTGGTACTTACAAATTTAAACGTAATACTATTAAAAGCTTTAATAAACGATTGGATTAATATTTTTTAAGTAAATATTCTCGAATATTTAAGAACGTCAAAATTGATGATCTCAGCTGATAGTAAACGGTTGAAAAAACATTTTTTTTTTGTAAAGAGTAGTGCGTGGAATTAAAGATGCTGTTGAAGATAGTCGAGATAAAACATTATGTAATATAAATATTTGGTATTAATTCTTTTAGTTATGGAACCGAATGCAATAGTCTTTTTTAATCATTAGAACTTGACCTAGATTTTTTTACTAATTATTTGTGGCGTTTAGTATAAATTTGGATTGCCACATTCATTTTTTAAGACGTGTTTGATTGAAGCCAGCTTTATAGAATAAAAAATGGATTTATAATTACAATCTTACTCTCTTAAAAAAATTGAAAAATAATCACTCTTAGCTAAACCAATAATAAAAATGGTTATTTTTCCGGAACTGGACCGATATATATTTTTTTAATTGAACCGGAGCAAAAAGATGATGTCCCTCATTATAACTTAGTCATTGGAGAGTTTGGAATAGTCCAAACGTTCGGTGGTGAGTGTGTAATTGTTGGTGAACGATGATAATGATGATGTTGATTGGTTATGTTTTTTTAATGATGCATCAGTGGATCGTGTTTAAATAATCAAATATTAATTATTACAGGAACTTCAAGATTTGGGTAGAGATCCACCTGCACAATGTTCCGCAGGACCACATGGAGAAGACTGTAAGCATCCTCGTTAAATTAAATTTATTTATTAAAATAATTTTACAATTTACAATGTAGTTTTTTTTTTATTTTTATTTTAGTAACCATTGGTAAGCCACAATTATGGGACCCGTACGTATATTTTTTTATTTTTATAATGAGTCGTAATTGACGTTGAAATCATTTTTTTGAGTTGTCGTTTTGTTTGCAGGTGGACAGTCCGTACCAGGGAGGAGTATTTTTCCTCACCATACACTTTCCGACAGATTATCCATTTAAACCGCCCAAAGTAGCATTTACAACTCGTATATACCATCCAAATATAAACAGCAACGGTTCTATTTGTTTGGACATATTACGCGCACAATGGTCACCCGCACTCACCATTTCAAAAGGTAATTTTAATCGGTATTATGACGTTGATTTAAGAATTCGTGTAACAATCTTAAAATCGCAACAAATTTTGATAGGTGGTTGAAAAAACTAGCCGCTTTGCTTTGAAATTGATATATGTGGACTCGTACACGTTCGATCGTATCACACGTTGCCACCGTAAAAGGTATTTTTCATATGCAATATATGAAATAGAATATCTTAATAATTATATACATATTATGCTTTAGACAGCCGGTTTATTTTTAATTTTAATATTGATTTATGTGCAGCAAATAAGACTGTATTTATTTGCGCATTATCTATCGTCGCCGTTTGTTTAATGATCTATTAAAATACGTCACGGAGATGTTTTTGTAGTGATTTTTGTATAACCGTCACTTATTTAGCGGTTTTAATTGCGTTATTATTAATATAAATTCCGTTCCCGAATTGTTTGTACGAAATGATTGCCGAATATCGTTGTAACGTTGTGTTTCTTGTTTTTCAGTCTTATTGTCAATCTGCTCACTGCTGTGTGATCCAAATCCAGACGATCCCTTAGTACCAGAAATTGCAAGGATATATAAAACGGATCGTGAAAAATATAATGAATTAGCTCGAGAGTGGACTAGGAAATATGCTATGTGAGCATGAGGCATATTACAAGACAGCACTACCCGCTCCTTTCCGTTATTTGGTCCCCTTTTCCTTCTCCCATATTTCCGTCTACCCCAAATCTCTCCTCTCCTGCACCACACATTGTTACACTTTGAATTGTTGCAAGAACGTTTGAGCGGTTAAACGAATACTTTAAAATATTATACATCGGTCATTAATAAAAGTAATTATATCAATTAGTTTATTTTAATTATCAATATGGTGAGTGATAAAGTGTGTCGCCCCGTAATTCTATGGTGAACATTATATGTTACGACGGCCGTCCCGCGTAAGTTTTTCTATTTTGCCCGTTGGCTCGACGGCAAAGTACAAACACTTACGGGACGCCGTCTAGTTGCACAGAGTCTGTGTATGTATGATTAAATATATATAAATTTGAATTACTATTTATAATACAAGATAATTTGGATGCGCATTTTCCGGTCGGTTTATGGGAGATCCATTATTCCGCTGTGACCTTTCATCCACAATATGCTTTTGTTGACCGAGTAAATTTGAAAGTGTGTACTGGATAGGACTATTTTATAAGTATCTCATAGCTTTTTTCATTATGGCATTCTTATTATATTATTTAATATATTGTGGTTGTAAGGAGATATGAGTATTGATTTCCTCGCCCGTGCACCCCGTATCCCATATTCCACACTCCCGGATCGCTAGCTTTTAATTATGTAATTTAAATGAATGTTAAAACGGCTAATGCAAGGTGTTAGTGATTCTGACGGGGGGACCGATAACGGTACTTAATACAAGGCAGCACAACGGGAACCTTTCTCGCGTCGGATCGTCGGCCGGTTGTCGGTAAAACGCAATCGATCGCGTCCGACTCGTACCAATTTGCGCGCGAGTCTATAAAAAGGGCCTCTCAAGACTGGTGTAGTTTGTTTGGATATGAAAAAAAATTAATAATAAACTACGTCAAACTTTATTTAATTTTATCCCCGGTTTGGTCCAGCAATCTGATTATATACAGTATTTTTGTAGTCTTCACGTCTAGATTTTTTATTTTTTGTTTTGGAATCAACGAGGAATATTACATGTGTATGATAATTCGTTGCAGTTTTGGTATCGTAATATAATATTAGTAACGTCACCTATTATTTAGATTATGGACATTTTAATGGGCTAGGTTTAATCTTAGTATTCAAATTATGAGCCGTAACACATGTCTCGATAATTTACGGTGTTTTCGTGTTTGGAAAATACATTTTTGGAGTGTTTATATGGATTCATTGTACTCGGAATTAGCTGATAAGATTTTTCTGTATGTATAATTCCTGTTCACATTTTTTTTTAATGTAATAGTTTATAATGATTTTTTTTATTATTGAATAAAATATTTTAGCCTGATCACTCGCCAGTTATATAGTTGCAAATTTTTGTTACATGGAATTTCATATATCCGCTCAAATAGTAACGTTATTTTTTTCTTGTCGGTCTGTATCATCCAGTAAGGGTTATAAGATTTAGTTTAAAAAAAATATGCATGTAATATTTGTTTATGTTCTGATTTTTGCTGATCAGTGGGCGTAAATTTATGTAAGGAACAATACGAAAATAAAAAAAAATGCAAAATTCGTTAGCTTGTATGTTATATGCATGAATTTCCTAATGTGTATTATTTTTCGAATGGGGTATTCTTTGATCGGTAATAGACGGGCAATATCTGCGGGATGATTTAGACGGTACGATCGTACAACACGAATCGAATCCCGCATTTATTTATTGATTAGAATATTGTTACCATTGAGATTTTCACCAAATAATATTTTTTTTTTTATAAATTTGACGCAGATGTTACATTTTTTGCTTGTCGTATTTTTTTCTCTCGATTATTAAATCGTGATATAACAAAATTTTAAAAAATTAGTGCGGAAAAGGATTTAGTGGGTCTTTCTATTTATCGTAGGTTATTTTTTTTTTGTATTTGTGAATTTTTTCATCAAACGTATAATATAATAAAACGCTGTTTTCAGTAAATTACTCTTGATTTATTTATATAGATATTTATATATATTACAGTTCTGTGGTTTCGAGATTTTTGGCATTGTTTATTTGTTCTATCTGTTGATACACGTTATACTTTGATTGGTTTGCTTGCGGATCGCTGCTCAGCGAATGATCCGGCGAACGAAAGTGTTCGGTGTTGATGAAGTACGGTTTCCCATTGGCCGTGTTGTCGCCGACGGCGTTCTCGTCCAAAGAATCCCTCTCCGATTGACTAGCTTGATCGTCTTCATTTTTATACCAATCGTTTTCGTACGCCCTCAACCATATCGGATTGCTGCCTTGTGTGCTATGCTTGTTAGTGTTTGGAACTCTTCCTCCCGCACTCCTGATCGTCATATCCGACTCTCCCGGAGCAGTCGATTCTAAAATAAAAAAAATAATCTAAATAAATTAATTCATACGATAAATGTTATATAATTGAGCTTGCGTCGAATCTGTCTTACCGTACGCTGTCGCCGTAGCGGCTTTTAATTGTCTTACGTAATTAGCTCTCTGTGTGAGACATAGCATTAAACACAATATCAACAACACACCGAGAAAGAGGCTGATGGACACCAGCCAGAAGACGGTCTGGTTGGCGGTGGCCATGTCCGCCGACAACAGTTGGTACTCGGCCGGTTGTGTATCTAATACATTAAACTCCTAAAAAAAATATAATTATAAATTAGTTAAAGAATATCGTAATTATTATTTATGATGTTTATTACCTTGAATAAGGAATCTAGTTGTTCTATATTTCTGTCCACCAACGTCAAAACCTCGTCGACTTCCAGTACGGAATGGTCTTTCCCATCCACGAGATGCAGATAGAGATCCGTTTTTGTACCGTCCACCGAACCATCCTTGTTTTCGTGCACGCGGAAGTCGTCCACGTTCACTATCGCGCCGGTCACGTTCGCGAGGCTCTCTCTGAACGGTCGTACGCGATCGCGCACCTCCGACGGATGCTGTCTCAGCACGAATCTGACCCGCTGGTCTTCTCGCAGTAGATATATGAAGACGCGTGCGACGTCTTGCAGACCGCCCGTGTCGTTAGCGAGCACCTGAAAATATTTTCATTTGTTGTCAATCCCCCTTATCCATTATTTTATCCATTAAATATATGAACAAACTCAGATATTCATTAATGATTAATCTTATATTATGCTATTTTAAATGAATATTGTTTTTTTTTTATATTGAAATAAAATGTAAATTTAAATAATTGACGTTTTTTTAATTTTTTTTCGATTCTCGCTTCCAATTCATATCTTTTGATCGTCACAGCCGCTCACTCTTAATCTGCGTCGGTTGTTATGCAATCAAACTGACTTATCTTTTTCAGATTAAACAGCTACGTACATGAATGGCCATGTAATATGTACGGCTTCATTATCTAACGCACATACACATGTAACATAAACACTAGCAATTTATAAGACTTCATTCATGAATTTGCAATGCTGTTTGACATGTAAACGATTACGTACCTTGAAATCAAAGTATCCTTTCATTCCCTTCTGAGGGTCGAAGTTGAGCTGGACCGCTCCCGTGTCTCTGTCGACTAGAAACGGCGCTCCCTGCAAACTGTCCAATCCTTCCGATAGCGTCCTCTGAATATTTCCCACCTGATGATACGATATAAGAGCGTTTTCTCCCTCGTCCGGATCCAGCGCCTTAACATACATGAATTTCGTTCCGAAATCAGCGGCAGTCGTTACGCCGCCCGTGAATATTTCGCTAACGAATTTCGGCGGATTATCGTTAATATCCGTAATATTGACGTAAATCGTAATAATAGTATCCTCATACACATCCAAATTGTCGTTTTCTAACAGTTTCGGCGTTATTATGCAATCTTCGGTAGCGTGTACTATCAACGAATGATGTTTTTCAATCTCTCTATCTGTTTCTCTCGCCAACGTCAATCTGAATAATAAGATAAACGTAATAACAACGAAAATATAAATATTATTTTAATCGAGATGAATAATACCTGTGAGTGTCTTGGTCCAGATCGAAGAGCTGCTTGTGATTGCCTTTGATGATAAAGTAGCAGACCGGAACTGTCGGATCGTCTAGCATGTCGATTTCGTCTCGCTCTATGACCGGAGGCAGCACTACCCATTCGTCTCCGGGATTAGAATGCTCGGTGAAATTCACGTGCAATTTTGAGCGCGGAAATCTCGGTTTATAATGATTTACGTTTCTGACGTAAATAGTCAGGTCTAAATCGGAGCTAAGTGGCGTCGGTAAGCCGAGATCGTAAGCTTCCACTCTTAACTGCAATTAATATAAAGCATTTTACGATGCATCGTATTTAATATATAAGGAGTGCCAAAAGTATGTACTGATGAGCCAGGTCGTAGGAGACCTAAAACACTAGATAACAATGTTCTATGAGATATTGTAGAGATGAATCCATTGATGCATTAGCCGAGAAACTTAGATCTACTCATTCTACTGTGTATCGGCATCTGTTAGCGATTGGGAAAGTATCAAAATCTATTCCATCTTTGTGGAGAACTTAAATTTTAGTGCTCCTTGAAAGAACGAACTATGGGCTTATATCGTTATCTAGAGAAGATGGGAACGAATAGTCTCGATACTTTCGCTCCTTTTCCTTCTTTCTAGGGGACCCCTCGCTGAGGAGGTCTTTCCCTGAAAAAAGGCTTGCTATTACGCGACAGGGTTAATAATCACTTCAAGCACTGCTACTTCAGATTCATTTTGAGTACATGCCCGTACATGCTCTATAGGTATGTGTGTGACTCTGCCATTATCACCCTGACTCGTTATAAGTGCAGATAACGCCTTAGGAGAAGAGAATAAACGAATAATGAGACAAACTCCCATCCTACTTCCAATGCCAGCAATGGCCAAGAGAGGGAAAACTCTTTACAAAAAACCGCATACCGGCTAGACGACTTGGGTCTCCGTGTAATAGACACAAAAAGGGAGTCCTCACATCACGTGTGAGGTTCCTTTGGCCTCGACTACTATTCGAGAGTCTGGTAAGGCCCATACGTTCGTCGAGTGAGTGTCTTGTGGCTGACAAATGATATTAAATAATTATTTTATATATGGTCAGATTGTGTTGCGCACAATCTGGCCATATGGACGGGGTGCCCCTGAGTTGAGGATAATTTATGGCACTAAAGAATGTAAAAGGCATTGAGTAGACATAGGACAATCACCACAAAGACAGGCCCGAGTTGGATGCATCCATAAAAAGTGATCTGTGTTTGGTGGGATCTCAAGGGGATTGTTCATTTAGAACTGTTGCTAAAGGATGAAACATTTAATTCTTTCATCAGATGCCGTAAGTGTTAACTAATTTATATTTCTCCATACAATTGTCGATTTTTAGTGAGCTACTATAGTTTCTTTCTTCCTAATCACCGTTTCCCTTCCACTTTTTCCTCCATGATGCTCTTTGACGGTGTCCAGAAGCTCTCGCTCCTTGTAAAGAAGTTGAAGTACGGTTGTATTCTCGTGTTTCGTCCATGGAATCTTGGACGTTCTTCGATAGTAGCCAGGGGCACGCTCTCCATATGGCCAGATTGTGCGGCACACATAAGGGTCTGAAGATTGTGTGCACCGAGAGGCGCCAAGAGGGGAAAATTGGGAAATATTAACTATTAATTCATTAAACTTTCCCAATATCAAACAAATTTCCCAATTTTTTTTATTTTAGAGGGGGTTGTAGGGAGCTCCAATTAATGTTCTGGACACAGGGTCCAGACATTGTCGGTGCGCCACTGATAGCACCACATTTCAAACGCTTCAATCCTGTTATTATTCGCTAATGTAGATGTTTATTATCCAGAATTAAAGAGGTCGATGACGAAACACGATTAAACTCGTCAAAAATTGGTCAATAAGTGAAAGATTAGGGATTTTGAGGAAGGGTTATTGTTACATTCGCCTTATTGGCCGGATCTCGCTTTCGGATTTTCATAAATTTCCCATTTTAAAGCAGTTTTAAGACTTTGATTTTTACCTCCAAACCGAATAATTTCTACAATTGCGGATTTTTTTTATTATCGCACATATTTATGGCACTACTGATATAATTGATACGTACGTCGTATATCTTTTGTTTTTCTCTATCCAGATGATGTTTCAGTTGTATTATACCGCTCGTGGAATCGATTGAAAACGTACGCCAATTCCCCATGACGTCTTGCTTGAGCCGATATCTGACGGCTCCGTTCGAGCCTATATCGCCGTCGATTGCGTGAACTTCGACTACCGTCGTTCCAATCGTCGCATTCTATCGAAAATTAAGTTAATTTAGCGATAATATTAATTATACATTTAAACAAATGCATTACCTCTGGTATTCGAATTGTAACGTTTTGCGGTGGACTGACGAAAAACGGTGCATGATCATTGAAATCGGTAACGCATATGGACATCTCCGATTGGACTCTGTTGGGCGGTTCTCCTAAATCGCTCGCTTCAATGAGCAGACTATAATTTCCGTATCGGTCTTTCAACGATTTAGCGAGCATTATTTGTCCGCTGAAGTGATCGTTTAGCGATTGATGTATCCGAAACAAATCTATCGACATAAAATTTAATATGAGTACCAAATAAATACAGAATATTTATTTAAATAATTACCTTCGCCAGTGCCGCCGATGATTTCAAACGCGACTTGACCGTTTCCGAGCTTTGGATCGTCGGCGTCGGTGGCGTGAATCACGCCTATTGGATCGCGCATAGAATGGAATTCCGTGATCGTGGAACAATCCTTCGGCAGTATCAGCTCCGGAGTATTATCGTTGACATCCTCTACTTGTATACTGCAATGCAACGTAATTAATAACATAATCCGACGCTACGAATATCAATAAATTTCATACTTGATTTGTTTGAATGCGTTCCGGCTTTCGCCGCTGAGATATCCGAATTGATAGTTATCCCACGCTTCGATTATAATGGTGTACGACGATTGAGTCTCTCTATCGAGCCAGTCTCCGACGCTCAACGTACCGTTATCGGCATTGATTAAAAATTTCCCCTTGAAAAATAATAAATAAATTAATCGTACATAATTAAGCATGTATAATTATTATATAAAAACATACTTGTGTAGCTATTCTATCCATGAGATATGTGATCTTGCCGTATTCACCGGAGTCTGAGTCTTTAGCTCCGATAACGGCAAGAGGTGTACCCGGATTTGTGTCTTCCATAACACTTATACTCGTCGATTCAAATGTGAAATACGGATTGTTATCGTTTTCGTCCAAAACCTTTAAATAATATTTATGTTATTATAATATTTTAATATTAGGGGACTACAAAAATATCACATATATTATAATCTAATGTCGAAACTGACGAAGGGCACATCGACCAGGACTTGAAAGCCAGCTAAGCTACTTAAGGTATTAAATAATTTTATGGTGAAGTGCTGTAGGCACATTTAGGTTTCAAAGGTTCAAATCGGGAAATATAAATTTAAAAGATGCGTCTGAATCTGGACGATAAATTTGATGATGACATATTGAGATCCTTGGTGGAGTCGAATCCTCGATTAACCATCGAGGAATTATCGCAGAGACTCAAATCTCCAAGGTCCTCGGTAGAGTAGACCTCTCAAATGGTAGTCGAGGTCAAAGGAACCTGAGTCTCACACGTGACGTGAGGGCTTCCCTTTTGTGTCCATACCATGGGGATCCAAGCTGTCTTGGTGTGCAGTTTTTTGTAAAGAGTTTTCCCTCTCTTGATAATTTCTGGCATTGGACTTATATTAATATTAGCATCTCTTACAATCTTCTAACAATATTGTTGTATTTAATATACTCTGGGAAGGAAAACCCTAATCTATTGAACAATAATTAGTCTAGTCTCGATACTTTCGCTCCTCTTCCTTCTTTCTAAGGGACCCACCTCCCTGAGGAGGACACAGTCGAGAGGGTAAAATCTGATACCAACAAGGTAGGAGATGTACGTATAATGCCAGCAATGGCCAAGAGAGGGAAACTCTTTACAAAAAAACGCATACCAAAACGGCTTGGATCCCTGCGGTATGGACACGAAAGGGGAGCCCTCAAGTCACGTGTGAGACTCAGGTTCCTTTGGCCTCGACTGCCATTCGAGAGTTTGGTAAGGCTCCATGCCCTCAGCGAATGAGAGCCGTGTGGCTGGCAAACGATGATGATTATAAATAAAATGTGATTAATGTATTATACCTGAATGAATAGATCTACGAATGAAGATCTCGAAGGAACACCGGAGTCTGTGGCTCGCACCGTAAGATTCAACCACGGTGTGATTTCATGATCTATTTTATTCGCCACGACCACTTCCCCTGTGTCCGGTTCCAAGTGAATTAATTTAATCAGCTCACGTGGTCCTGAATAATTCATTTAATTAAAAAAATAAATCAGGATAATATTTATTTCGGATCAATACATGCCTTCTAACGAGTATGTGATGGATCTATTCTTATCGATATCATCCGCCACTACACTCAATATAGTGGCTCCGTTTTTAGAATTCTCCGGTATAGACCGTTTATAAAACGGCTTTCTAAACTTTGGATTGTTATCGTTTTCGTCTTCGATGAGTATCGTGAGCGTCGCTGTAACGTAATAACATGAATGATAAAATAAAATGCGATAAAACAATATAAATGCGATTAAATTACCGGAAGCGGTCTGCTTTTCTCCTCCCGTGACCCCCGCAATGTCTTCGACGATAATACCCAATCGCATCAGTTCAACCTTTTCTCTATCCAGAAGCCGGACGACGCGTAACATACCGTCTAACGGGTTCAAATCCCACGCCATCATATAATCGTAATCTGATATTTTGATTATGGTACCCTCCTCGTTCTTTGCGACACTGTTATCGTGATCCAGATGATATCTAAGGATCGGCATGTCGTCGGGATCATTCGCTATCGCACGAAAGACGTACGTTCCGACCTGCGTATTTTCTCTGATGCTAATTGTGCCGGGATCGATGAAGATCGGAGCTTTATTATTAACGTCAACGATTGATATATTGACGGGGACTGACGCACTCAGCTGTTGATCTCCAATTCCGCCGTCCAATGCGATCTTAACGAAAAACGTATACGTATTAATATAACGTGAAATGTACTACGGTTAACGCAAATACTACTTACGACTGTTAATGTATATTTATTGCTTTTTGGATTGGTTCTATCGGGATCGAGATCGGATCCCGGAGCGACGGATATAATCCCGCTTTCCGGTCCTATGATAAATTTATCGCCCGCACCTTTTTGTATTCTGTAAACAATCTGATTATTCGGCGCAGATCCGTCGCTATCGAACGCTTTCACCTATAATATTCGTATACGTATTAAATTTTATAAATAATCTATCGTAAATTATCCGGGTTACCTCCATGATCGGTGTGCCACCGGCGATATCTTCGGGAATGGATCGTTTATATATCATTTGTTGAAATAGTGGCGCATAATCGTTTACGTCTTGAACGTATATGGTAACGGGCACTTCCGAAGACAGCGGAGGAATGCCGAAATCTCTCGCACGTATCTTAAAAATTGTATATAATTATTTAACAATTCGGCGATAGTTTGCATGTAATCGTTTTTACGTACTGTGAGTTGAATCGGCCGAACGTTTCCATTGTCGCCGGGTAATTGTTCGAAATCCATCGGTTCGTTGGGTTTGAGAATACCCGATATCGAATCGATGGTGAAATTATCTTTGTATTCACCGTTGACGATGGAATACTCGATGCGACTATTCCTCGTGCCTGAAAATTTTGGTAAATACAGTCAAACCTGTTTTTGTGGAGATTTTTTTATGCGGTATATGAAAAAACGCAAAAAATAATATGAAAAAATAAAAATTATAAGATTTTACATATGTATTGCACTATATCAGTGATGGCGAACCTTTTTTAGAAAGGGGTCAAATTTTTATTTATTATTTTTTTAATATTAGGTCGTGTCATGTCATGTCAGTGGTGTCACTAGAGAAGAGGGAGGAGGGTTATAACCAGCTATGGCATGTTTTTCAGGTTCATATTTCTTCCAGTTTTTTCATTCGCAACAGATTTGCCAGGGGAGTTCAAAGGGAAAGTTTTTTTAGTTATTTTTTTTAAACCCCTTTAATACATAAATACCTAATGCCTTGAAAATCGTACTTATCGATTTGCTTGATCATAATTTGTTCCACGACTATACAAGTTAAAAATATTTTTTTACTGTATTGTGATGTATATCCCTTCAAGGTTTTTAGACGGTGATTCACGTCTTGTAAAATTAACGCTATAGAAGAAACCGCTATACAAAAAACCGCCGCAAACGCTATTGAAGTGAACGCTATAGGAGGGTTGACTGTATATGTAATTTTTTTTATAGCTACTTGTGAATTTTTGAAATATTTTTTTTATACAATTGCTATCCACCGCATAAAAACAGGTTTGACTCTATTTAATACAATTTCGTTATCGTCATAATTCTATTATCATACCGTTCAGATCTGCATCTCTTGCTTCTAAAATTAGCGGTAATTCGAAATCGTCTTCTCCCTCTAACAATCTAGCTTCGTATTTGTTTAATAAAAACACGGGAGAGTTGTCGTTCACATCTTCGATATTAACGACTAATTGTATCGTGTTTCTATTCCCTTGACCTAAATCGTCACGTGCTTCCACGGTTAAATAATGTCTCGATACTAATTCTCTATCGAAGCTGTTACCGCCTGGAGATTTCACCGATATTATTCCCGTCATCGCATTCAACGTTAATCTAAAATAATAAGATCATTTAATATTATTGCTCTTTTTTTAACATGTGATATAGTCTATTATTATGGAATTTTAATTACAGATGCGCTATTCCGCCACCGAGATTCGTGTATCGTATGCCTCTTGTTCCGTAATTTCCGGAATCATCGTCCAACGCTTGTATCCATGCGACGGTTGTACCGACGCCGCAATTTTCCGGTATCGATACATCATACATTGGCTCAGTGAACTCTGGAAAATTATCGTTTCCGTCTCGTATGTAAACCGTGATGGGCACGACGCTGAAACAATATGTAATATTTGCAATAATTGTGAATAAATTTGTTGTTTTATTAAATTTTACCTCATTTTCGGTTTTGTCAAGACTGTTTCTTTGGCCACTAATGAAAAATTCATTACGGTCACTTGTTCGTAGTCTAGAAACGATGGATTATTCACTCGTATGAGAGGAACGAAGCTTCGTTGACGCCACGCGACGGTGTTACCTCAAAAACATCGTTATCACCTTCAAGGTATAATTCAAACGTTCCGTTTTTGCCCTGAATAAAAATATATGTTTATTATATTCGTTACGGTGATATGTATGGTTTTTGTTATTTTTACTTGATCGTAATCGAAGACTTCCGGTATCGCATCTTGCAGAAACGTGATGGGCATATTCTGTTGAGCGTTTTCGACGACTTCGCATATGTATCGCTTGCTTCTGAACTGCGGTGTCTCATCGTTGACGTCGGTTAGTATTATCGTCACTTCCGTGGTAGTAGTCGGTTTCGGATTCACTATGATGGATTGTTCGGTGGCCTGAAATATTCCTCGTCTTATAAATCTGTTACGAATTATACCGAATAGTATTAACGGTGAATCTTACGAGTATTTCCAAGATGTACGCTCCGTTATTATTGTCTGGATCTTCTCTATCGAGCGGATTGATTGTGAAGATGACACCGGTGGTTGTGTCTACGTCGAATAACTCTTCACCTCCGGATATGATGCTATACGATATTTTGTTGTTGACTCCGCGATCACCATCGATTGCTCGGACTGCGGATATAATATTTAATATATAAAACAATTTAGATACGATTATAATCGTTATATTACCTTGCAAAATTGACGTTCCGACGGACGAGTCTTCGCTGATCCTCGTCACCGGAATCACGCCGACGAACTGCGGCGGTTGATCCTCGACGTCTTGTATTTTCACTAATATCGCTGCGGTTCCTGTGTTGACTCTGCCTTGATTCGCTCGGTCAATCGCTAAAATCCTCAATTGGTACAAAGATTTCCTTTCGTAATCTAATTCACTGACTAGACGGATAACTCCTCTTCCGTTTACCGTTTGGATCGAGAACACGTCAGAATCCCCGTCCAATTCTTGTAAGTTATATACAACCTGAAGATGCAATATCATTTAGTATGACCGCGTTACTGTATTGATTTATTGTTATTTACCTGTCCGTAAGCTCCTTCGTCTAAGTCGGTAGCTTCGACAGCGGCTAATATTCCCGGCGAGGAATCTTCTCTTAAACTAAGGGCAGTCGGGTATGGCTTAAATATAGGTTCGTTGTCGTTTACATCTTCCACTAATAATAAAAAGCTCTGCGTTATAAAGTTTCCATCGCCTAGATGGCTATCGGTTAAGGTAAGCACTAATGCATATTCATCTTTCATCTGAAATGAGATAAATACATTATACACATTATTAAAATAATATTAGTTATCGATATTAAATCATTCTGCTTCAGTAATATTAAACTTTTTTATAATGGAACAATTTATTCATGAAAAAGATGTTTTTTTATGTTAAATGTAAATGGTATATTTATCAGAGGGATTTTTAGATGTCATTTGTCAACATAACCTCAATATGCACAAATCCCTAATTCAATATGGCTATAAAACAAATGAATGTCATTTTTAATAAATCCGTCACAGCGGCTCGAAAATAACCGCGACGTCCGAAGGGGGTCTCTTAGATACCCCAGGCATTTCAAGCCAACCATATTGATGAATTCTTCATCAATATCTTGATTTTTTTTTCATCTAGTCTCAAAGTTTTTGATTTTTCTCGAATAACTGGAATAAGCTAGCCTCTAATATGGCTACGAATGACAAGATACGTCAAGGACAAATGTGCCTAAACAATAATAAAAGATTATGACAATTGTACTTATAGAGCCATTGAAATTAAAAAAAACATATAATTACAAATAATGAATATTTTTAACAATCGATTCGAAAGTTTGAAAAATTGCTACAAAGCTATTTATAGACTTGATTTAATTGTATTATAGTTTCAGACATTTTCCTGCTCTTACGATTTTGACCAACATTTTAGCAACATCGGGCTGAAGATGAGAGGACTCTCCTCTTCTAGCCACATGTCATTAGAATTCATTTCAAGCAATTAATTGATAGTCGTTGCTTAACCTAGCCGTGCTGATGAGGGTCTATTGGGGATCCGAAGTTTTTCATTTTTCTCGAATAACTCTTTTAATATAAATCCTACATGTCACAAACTTTTTGTATTTGTCTAAAAATGCCCAAAGAATAAATATTATAAATAATCTGTATTTGCGAAAAAAATAATAAAAACAACAATATTCGCTTCCTTTGATATGTAGAGTGCGAGTGACACGTGCGGCGAGAGCTCAGTCTGCAGCTAGACCACGTCGAGAACACTCTCGGCTGTCATTTACGCGTTATATTGATTGGTTACAAAATCCATAATATCGACAATAACATTCGCTCGTATTTCCACGCGCGCGATGTTTTTCTCGCTCGCATCCGGTACGATGTGCCGAGTGCGGGTGAAACTGTATTTAGTACCCCAAATTTTTCGTTTTCCCATTAATTACTTGTTTTTATCAGTTCCATTAAAAACGTAAAAAACGGGTTCCACTGTGGTACCGCGTCTATCGCGATAGTAGTACCGCGATTCTAACCCTGAATTTACGTTTTCCCGCTAATTGCGTTTTTTTTTAACTGTATGGAAATTTAAAAAATCACTTTCTGGATGGCGGGAAAACTTAAATTCGTGGTACTAAATATGGTGGAACCCGTTTTTGAAGTAACTGGTAAAAAAACGTTATTAGAGGGAAAACTTAAATTCGGGGTACTAAATGCGGTGGAACCCGCTTTTTTTACGTTTTCAAAGGAACTGACAAAATTAAACGTAATTAGTGGGGAAACTTAAACTTCGGGGTACTACATAAATACAGTGGAACCCGTTTTTAACATTTTTGAAGGAACCAATAAAAAAAGTATATCACCATCATCATCATTTGCCAGTCACAAGGCTCTCACTCGCTGAGGGCATGGGACCTTACCAAACTCTCGCATGGTAGTCGAAGCCAAAGGAACCTGAGTCTCACACGTGACGTGAAGGCTCCCCTTTCGTGTCCATACCGCAGTTTTTTTGTAAAGAGTTTCCCTCTCTTGGCCATTGCTGGCATTGGACGTACGTCTTCTACCATGTTGGTATCGGATTTTACCCTCTCGACTGTGTTCAGGCAAGTAGGAGGGGGTTTGCCTCGGTATTCGTTTGTTCTCTTCTCTAAGGCGATATATTAGTAGATAAATACAAAATATCGACCAAATTTTGTTATAATATAACTTATATACTTATAATTAATATAACGCGTAAATGACGCGCAAACGGCGACATCCAGCCGCAGTCTGAGCCGCACGCCGAATTCCCACGCGTCTAATACGTTTCACTCGCACTTGGCATATCGTACCGTATGCGAGCGAGAAAAAACATCGCTTTTTATATTTTTTTCGCAATTACACGGATAGGTTAATCAAACTCGGATATCTAATGGAACAAATGAATTGCTAATCGCCATTTGGAATATAAAAAATATATAAATAATTTATTTGCAATAGAGTTATGGGAAGCAATTTACATTGCCGGCGTCGTTTGAGATTGGACTTCAAATGGACACAATTCTCAAATCATCCGTGTAATGTTATCGTCAACGGCCATCCTCATCACGACTCGCCATCATGAGAACATAATCTTGGCTCGGTCGACTTCCCCGCGTTTTCCTAGAACAGTCTACGTGCGAATCCAATCATCGTGGCAGGGTTGACTAAACCCTATCGGCCACGGTCTTCTGCGCCGAAGAAGACGCCGAACAATGATTAACAATAAACATTTGATCGTCTTTTTCATCTCGTTGATTGCTATGTTATATCAGATGAGACTTATTCACACATTGCGATATTGGAGCTTGCAGTATAACGCAACCGTAATGATTCTAGATGATTAGCATCAATTTGGAATTGGACACGGGTATACCGGAGATGGAATCTTCGATGGGTGTATGTATGCACCGGCATTTCGGTATAACAGTACACTCTCGATGTTAAATATTGAACTCTGATTTAGAATCCTAGCAGCGAAATTTTTTCGTGTCCTACTTTGGACCGCGATAATTTTATTACATCCTACCACTGCGGTCCAATCATTACATGTACATAATTTGACCAAAATTATTGTCGATACCGCGGTTTTTTTTGCGAATAAATGGATCAAGACCATAAAATATGGCCATATTAAATTTATTATATAATAGACATTGAATTATGACGCAGAATTCAATGTCTATTATATAATTGGCATTGAATTCTGCGTCATAATTAATTAGTGCGATACAATGGATCGGATTGGGTAACATCTTGTATGCATTAATTATACGAATTTGCCTAATCATGATAAACTTCTGAAATTGTAAAATTCAGAATCATGGGAGTTTTTATTGTACTGTATTGTTTATTGTGAGGCTGTATATATTAACGTAGTTAGTACAAGAGATTGTTATGAAATTGATTGGGACAATATAATTTGCTTGTAACGGTGATTATCCTAATAACGCTTTCGCTGTACAACGTGAGATTAGTGCTGTCAGGGGGTTCTGAAACCTTTCAAACAATCATGCGAAATCGATCCAAAATTTCAAGTCAAGAACTGATAAATTCTTTAACAATACTTGACATTCAAAATAAATGGTTATTCATGATATATATTAGTAGAAAAATCCAAAATATCGATCTAATTGTTGTTCTCCATCCTTGCACAGCACGATATTTTTTCTCGCTCGGACTTGCACATGCGCAATGTTTTTCTCGATCATATTTGGTACGGAGCGATAAAAAACATCGCAATAAAATTCAATGATTATTTATAATATTTATTCTTTAAACTTTTTTAGACAAATACATAAAGGTTGGGATATGTATGATGTATATTAAAAGAGTTATACGAGAAAAATCAAAAACATGGGGTCCCAAATAGGCCCAAATAGGCCCAAATAGTCCATCGACACGGCTAGGTTAATCTAATTAATTTCACCGTAAATAATTTACCTCCAATTAAAATAGAGAATAAAATTAAAACAAATCTACGATAGTGGAGAAAAGTCCTTAAATCCCCATACTTAAGATAGCCAAAGGAAAATTAATGATTTATTAAAGTTTGAGAAAAAATCGAGTTAATTGAGGATATCAAGTAATTTATAATTAAAAGATGATGATTATCAAAGAAAATGGTGCATTGCGATTACGATTGAACCTTTATATTCGTCAACTTCGATATTTTTAAATTTTACTTTACTAAAAATGTATCCATATTTTATATCGTATGAAGATTTTTGTAATTCTTTTCAATTTAATTTTTTGCCTCCGAAAATAATTTGATAGTGCGAATATAGAACCATTGCATTTTGACTCGTCCGTGACGGCGGCTCGAAAAAGTCGACCGAAGGGGGTATCTCAGATACCCCAAGCATTTAAAATCAAAAAATTGATGAATTCTTCATCAATATCTTGACAATTTTTTTTAAAACGGATTATTCATTATATGCTTCATAATTTGGTGCTCTCGGCGATGTCTCGCCACAGACTGAACTCTCGCAGCACGTATTATTCGCACTTTTCACTCGAAGTTAGCACAACGTACCGGATGCGAGCGAGAAAAAACATCGCGCCCGTGGTTAACAGAAGAGAATATTATTGTCAAAAACTTCGTGTACCCAATATCGGCACGGGAACTAAATAACAAGCTTAAACAATCTAGGAAATGTTATCCTCTGAGGAAAGATCAAGTAGAGCAGTGCTTCCCAAGTTATGGGCCGTGGCCCTCTGGGGGGTCGCAGGATTCCTCGCGGGGGCCGCGGAAAAAATCAGTACAAAGTACAAATATTCATTTATAAATATTTTTCCACATTTAAGGAATTATATAATTAAGTCTGTTAAATAATAACACATAATAGAACATATTTATATACACAAGCAAGCAACAAACAACAACAAAGGAATAGATTAATCCATTTAAAAAAAAAAATATTCAAGTTATTAATGAAGAATTCATCAATATCTCGACTTGAAATGGTTGGAATAAAAAAAAATAAGATCAAATAAGAAAAAAATAAGGACAAATAAGGAAAAAAATAAGAATAAATAAGAAAAAAATAATAATAAAATGAGAATAAATAAGAATATAAAAGAAAAAAAATAATGACAAATAAGAATAAATTAGAAACAAGATTATTTAGTATTTTGTGCTGAAGTGTATTCAGTGCACGGGTTTTACTGTATCCTTAATTGAAATTACCTCGCTATCTCGCGGAAGGTTTTAAAAACAATTTTTTTGTGCTGAATATAAATATGTGTACACCTATCCTCATTTACACGGAACTTTTTTTTTTTTACACGTTTTCGCTTTTACACGGTTTTAAAAAAGTTGAAAATAAATGTTGATAATAATCAATGGCAAACTAATTTATTTGTTCGTGCGCCCACTGTAGGTATGCATTCCACTGTAGGTGTGCATTCCACTGTAGGTGTGCATTCCACTGTAGGTGCGCATTCCACTGTAGGTATGTCTCTTCCCGCCATTCGGCGTTCATCCTTGAATTGAAAATTTTAAAGAATAATTTTGTGTTATTTATGTATTTTAAAAAAACAATCAAATTATGCGTTTTTTGTGTACTTTTCGATTTACACGGTTTTACATTGAAAAATATACAATTTTAATTTAATATTATTGGCAAATAATCTTAATAAAACTATAAAATATTTTTTTTTGGGCTGGGGGCGGGATTAATTCTTTCAGATTTAGGGGGCCGTGACATGAAAGTAATTGGGAAGCACTGAAGTAGAGGACCCACACTCACTGCTAAAATGAAATAAATGCTTCTAGTTGAAGCTAAAGAGTAGATTTTGTTCTTAGAGTAATACTTAACCATAGCCAACTAAGGCTTTGTCTTTGAGTAATTCAGGGAGATTACTTGATTAAGTGCTACTGATCTTCAGTAAAACGAAATCCATTTCTAGAACGTATCCGTTGTGTTAATTGATTATGACTCTCATTCCAATCAATCTCTTTGGTTTTAGTCATTATTTATATTCAATAGGTAAAATTTGTGTGCAATATGAGTTCTCGAGAGGATCTTGAAACACACCGCGGCTTAAGACATTGTGATACCCTAGCGTTTATATTATTTAACATCGTTTTAGAAGGGGTAATATGAGACTTACGGTACCACATTTAACAAATTGGTGCAGCTTCTTGCCTCTCAAGCAAAACCAAGGTCAAGTTCTACAGGAATCTTCCTGATATACAGGTCCGAATGTTGGGCTCTGATAAGGCAAGGCGTTCCAAAAGTGGACATCCTAAAGAAGAGGACACAGAGAGCTGCACCGGATATGTAGGAATATACCGCTCACAGCTATCGTTAGAGTAGCTAGACTTCGGTGGGTTGGTTAAGTCTCAAAGATGCAGGACTGTCAGTCATCTAACACAAGCTATTCCTGTACCGCGGTTATCCCACTCGTGCTTACCGCTCATCGTCAACAGCATCACTGCCCGTTATTGCTAACGTCCTTCCGCTCGATCTTGAAATACGGCTGAGGGCCATCATATTTTGTGTATCAGAGTCATGGTAAATCGTAGCTGTTTCTTCCCAGATTTTTAGGTCAATTCATTTTTACTACTTTAAAGGTTTAACCTAGTAGCATATTCACACTGCTATCTTGAGTTCGTCTGTCAGGAATTCAATACGATCTGTGGCCCTGTCCTCACCAGGACGTCACGCGTATACCTACATTATGCAGTTCATGAGATACGTGGACCTAGTCACCAATATAGGATACTACTCAAAGATATATCCTAAGAGTTGAGCAAACCTTCTTTCCCTCTTCTTTCTCTCTTTGTTAGACCTAGTAGGTTTATTTTTTAAAATCCCTCGTTTTATGGAAAATATTTCTATGTTGCACCGACTTAAGCAGTCCCAAGTTGGTATATGTGGTGTGGGTGGATGGTAAGGGATGGCCCTTAATAAATGCTCAAGGCTAAGGTGTCTTGACTTCAGAGTAGTACGGAGACGGACATAGATGAAGAATCGTGGCTACGGATCGGGTGGTTTAACTTGATCAAACATGACTTACCTCTCTGTCTAGTTCTTTGGATAGGTATACGTTGGCTTCGTTGGGCGATATGTTCTTGATCTTCAATATATCACTGCCTGGTTGATCTCTGACACCGAATTGGAGGTTATCGCCATCAGGATCAGTGCCTCGCAGTCGATATATCAGACTTCCTGTTGAAAAAAGTAAATATTTAAATAATTCATATAGTTTTATAGCATCCGTCCTCATTAAATAGCAACGTTTGATCTGTAAAACCATTTTTTTTCTCCCATAAATCATGACCAAAGTCTTGTTCGTTCGCGACGTTGCGGAAATCCAAATATGGTTATTATAAATTCTATCCTGTTTATTGGCGGATGTTTGCAGAATACATTGATTTTGCGATAAATCTCGGTAAAGTACACGTATAAGAGATAGCTATTAATTGAAACACATCCACCGGATATACGAATAAATACATCACAAGCGACATCCGTTTTTTTCCCTCGACATTCCAGCGGAACGTCGTATACTTGCGCGCTTCAAACATAGGTTTCCAGAAAGGATGACAATTGTGGAACCAGTTTGACCTGTATTTAACCGAAAGTGATCCTAGGGTCTCTCGTGTAACCGACGACATTGTTCGCTGCGGCCAAAATGGCGGCCGCTTCCTAGTCGATATGATCTGTGAATGTTGAAAATCTCAAAATCAAAAGCGTGGGAAAGTCGAAATGGTTTTTCAATTGTGTCGATCGATCCATTAGTGGGTTGTATGCACATCTATCACAATGGATGGCAGTGAAATCTATTTAGAATCATTGCGGTACCTATCTGCTTTGCAATCAATGAACTGCGTCAAATGTTTACACTTCCGCGATTTTGCCGGAAATATTTTGAAAAAATATATTTTTATTGTTTCCGGACTCGTATTACATAGAAAAAGAAATGCGGGAATAAGTAACACAACATACTTAAAGGATTTGATGTTGTAACAATTGACTACTAAACAACAGTTGATTTTTATATAAACGAAATACATTTATAGAAATCGTTTAACCTAGCCGTGTCGATGGGGTCTATTTGGGACCCCAAGCTTTTGATTTTTCACGAATATCTCTTCTAATATAAATTCTACATGTCTCAAACTTTTTGTATTTGTGTTAAGGGGGGCGCGACAGTAGTACCAAAAAATGGTATCCCACCGCTGCCACCAAAACCTTAAGGGGACGTGACAGTAGTACCAAAAATGGTATCCCACCGCTGCCACCAAAATATTAACGATAGTACCGATATCAAAAATGAAATGAAAAACGATCGCTTCGAAGATCGGTATTACAGTGAAATACGCTTTGTTTTGAAGATGATCGTTTATTGAAGAAATGAGTCAGATGTCGTCAGTCCGATGATAGGTAAATATGGATGTGAAGATAAAAGATCCCAGAGACGAATCTCCGGTACGAGATGATGATAATAAAGATCCCAAAGTTTCCTTTGGTACGAATAAATTAATTATAAGATCCCAGAGACGAATCTCTGGTACGAGAGAATTATGGAGTTATGACAGACATGACAATCACTCTATCAAAAACGGGGTTTTTGTAGCAGATATGAAATATTAAGACTTATTGTTCATGAAAAGGATGCGGACGCTTTGATTGGTCCGTCGTCTCGGAAAAGGGGGCATTCTATAAAGCGAAAGCATATGAACACGAAATGTGACCATTGATTTTATAACATTTGTATAAAAAATTGCGAAAAAAAATAAAAAGAACAATATTGTGTTACAATGGCACGGGTGCAATGTTTTTTTATCGCTCCTTACTGGATATAAGCGAGAAAAAAACATCGCGAATGTTTAAGCCCGAGCGAGATAAAATATCGTGCTGTGCCTCAGTCGCAGCGGGCCGACACTCTGTGCGCACGTCAATCTCCGTGTCGTATTAATCAGTAGAAAAATTCAGAATTAAATCGATAAATTAGATTTTTCTACTAATATATATCATGAATAACTATTTTTACTCATAGAATAATCCATTTGTTTAAATGTCAAGGTATTGTCGGATATTTTATCAATTCTTGACTTGAAATTTTTGGGATCTATTTTTATACATTCATTTCATACAAAATATACCCCATCGGCCAGCGGCGATGGTTTCGAGCCGTCTTGACGGATAGGTCAAGTATAAGATAAACCGAAAAGTAATGATAATTTTTTGTTGTGCGTTATGAGACCCTTTTACGATTTTTATGCTATTTTTATTCGATAGCGGATTGAAACCACAAGAATCTACTGAGACCATATATAACATTTATGGAGACGTCTTAAAACTTAAAAAATGACATAGATATGATGATAGATAATTAGACGATAAACTAGGTTTAGAGACCTCTAACACTGGATGCCGCTTTAAGTTTATTGCTGGAATCCGAACCTCACAAAACCATAAAGGAATTGTTACAAGATCTCGGCTGTTCCTAGACAACAGTCGAAGACCATTTAAAAAGGATCGGTAAAAAAATAGACAAGGAATTTGGGTCCCTCACAAATTTTCGCTAACCATATGTTCGCCAATCCGGTCAAGGTATGAGACTGATCCGTTTCTGAGAAGAATTATTACTGGTGAAGAAGAGTGAGGGCTATACGTCAACCCAAAGAGAAAAAAACAATGGCTTTTTTCAAATCAAGTATCAGTTTTAACCCCTCGACCATCATTAACCTCGAAAAAGATACTTTGCGTTTGGTGGGATATTTTGGGCCTAATTCATTATGAATTATTAAAACCTGGACAAACAGTTACAGCCGAAGTTTATTGTGTCCAATTAGAGAGATTGAAGGCGAAACTGTTAAAAAAGTGTTTAGTTTTGGTTAATAACCAAAGACGTATATTGCGACGTGACCACGTGACGTCACACGCTGCAAGAATCACACAGGAAAAAATCAGGGATTGGTTTTAGAAGTATTAAATCATCCACAATAAATAATTCTTACTTCAGTAGAGGACGTAAAAACACTTGGTTTCATTTTCTGATAAAAAACCGAGTTTAGACGGACCATAAAGCTCAGGCATTTCATTACCTTTTTACGTTCATGGTTGGGGTTGGAAAATATGGGCAAGGGTAGGATCTGCTTCGCTCAAGAGAGGGAAAAGAATAACTCAAACACGCAACTAAATGAAATAATCTACGCCAGTTCAAAAGACACATGTTCATTGGAGCAACAATACAAAATAGTGAGAGATGTTTTCTCTCTCTCTCCCATTCTCTCTCTAGAGAGAGAGAAAGAGAGATTAGATTGAAATTATGAGTCGTCTATTATCTCGCTGATATTTTAGTACAGAACGATTTAAAAAATAAACAAGCAAAGTTGTAATGGTTGGCGTTACATATCACTCATAAAACACTGATGAGTTTACTATAATCTAATTTTAGATTTTTTAGGCATTAAATTACTTTTTCAAAAATGTCTGATCCTTTTGGATGGATTATTCTAAGAATAAAAATAGTTATTCGTGATATGTTTCATAATTTGGATTTTTTAACTTATCAATATGGCGCGTAAATGACAAGGCTCTCGGGGATGTCTCGCCGCAGACTGAGCTCTCACAGCACGGTTCACTTGCACTCGGCACATCGTACCGGATGCGAGCGAGAAAAAACAGCAACAGCAGAGACTTTTTTCGCAATTGCAGACAACAAAGCAGTGGTGAGCAACCCGCGGCCCGCCATACTTCCTTGTGCGGTCCTTTAAAGATTTTACATTTTGACTTACAAGTGACCATTGATCGATATTAAACGATGTACGGTTAGAAAGGTGTCTGTATCTGCAAATATATGCCATTTAATGGCAAAAAAGCAATGGCAAAGTTATCATTAACCTAGCCGTGCCGATGGGGTCTATTTGGGCTTCCAATTTTTGATTTTTTTCGAATAATACTTTTTATATGAATCCTACATACTACAAAATATATGTACATGTTTAAAAAAGGCTAAAATAATACAAATAATCATTGACTTTATTGTTAAAAAAATAAAAACAACAATATGTAGCCACGGGCGCGATGATTTTTCTCGCTTCCATCCGTAACGATGTGCCAAATGCGAGTGAAACGTATAATAGTGATACGTGCCATGAGAATTTAGAGGTCGGTCTACCGGTGGCGTGTCCTCAGTGTGTGGTGGGACATCATCGGGTGCGCGTGTCATACACGCGTCATATTGATTAGTTATAAAATCCAAAATATCGACCAAATTATGAAGCGTATCATGATTAACCAATTATATTCATAGAATAATCCATTTTTTTAAAATAGGGTCTATTTTCCCTTGTAAATAGATCCCGCATAGAAACGCATATCATTGTTTTTATTTATTTTTTTGCAATTGCGGACAATAAAGGTCATTAAATATTTAATCCATCGGCACGGCTGGGTTATTGAGGCAGTGTTATATATCTAAGCCTCCATATTCGCCGGATATAGCCTCTGCGATTGCTTCCTTTTACGCGAAATATATATTTTATAAATCTTATAATTAATCTAAAAATAATAACATGAATAATTAAATTATTTATTCAATAGAACCGAATAATTTAACGGTCAACCCACCTTGAACATCCGTTAAAAAAAAAAACACAAATATTTCACAGTTTTCAAAAATCAATCGCGGCCATAGCCAATTCGATTACACACTCATTCATAACTAATGAACCCTTACCCATAGCAATCGATTAACCTTAAAAACATAATCCAATTCGAACACAACAGAATCTGCAAACGCACAATGTTGCAATTATGATTTTTACACATAGAGCGAAATGAGAAAGCTTTTCTAATGCGAAACAGCACTACTGATTCCATTAAAACCAGTAGGCCGAAACTTATTGCGGTATTGTTTGACATTTTTTTTTAATACGCCAGAGACCATCATCTAATCAAAATTGATGATATGTATTATTTTATACTTAGCCATACTTTCTGTTGTGTTGCGTATGTAATAAAATTTAAGTATAGCTTCGATCAGACGCAAAATTTCAATTATACAATGAAACCAAATGTTCTTAAAAAAATAATCTTAAAAAATGCATCTGAAACACACATAGTAAATAAATAGAACAATCGCTTTTTAATTCAATTAAAATATATAATAATAAATTATAAACGCGCATAATACAACGGTTATTACTGCGATAATCGTACGATCTGGACTTTTACTATGTATGTGTTCTAAAAATTGTGATGTAATAGCGAATATCGTGATGATGAAGAGGCAACGGTCTCCGTATTGTGATAAATTTATTCATTGTTTGCTCGAATCCGTATTTTTTTTTATAAATATTCTACATCAATTTCACACAGTGTTTTCGACGGATTCTCTGCGGTTTCCGCACATTCATAAATTTTAAGAAAAAAATATTCGATCGATTGTACGTACGAGATGATTGCACTTCCGTTGTAGAACGCTCTGTGGTCGTTTGGGATGGAAATGGAGTGAAAGAGAGATGGATGCCAAGAGCGGTCGTCCGATCATCATCATCATCTTCGTCTCTCGTTATTTAGTCTAATCGGTTCGGTTTGTATTAGGAGCAGATTCTACACGACGATACCAACGCAGTTTACCCACCGATGTAATTCAATAAGCTTTTAGGTCAAAACGGAATGGATGGGTGCCCGGTGAGAATAATTGGGGTACTTCTATTGTAGCCAAAATTGTAATCTGTCATTGTTGATTTTTTTCTCTCGAAAGATGACAATTAAAATAATGCCGAATGAATAATTGATCCTAAGACGCAGAGCCAATTTGTATGCAAAATGGTGAACAACAATGATGCCAATGGTTTACGAGTCTATTCTTCAACAAAAAATCACATAGATCTCATCAATGATTTCGTCTGGTTAAGTAATCATAGATATAATTTGCAAAAACGTTAGTAATCCATCATAAATAGGAGTAACAATTTCAAATTTTGTATCTAAGTCACTGGATAAGGGGGTCCAAGACGACGTTATCTATAAAGACTTAGAAAAAGTCGATCATGCTAGACTCATTTTGAAACTAGATGGTTTTGTGTTATCGGATTATCCCGTACGTTTCTTCTCAAGTTACCTTACGGAGAGAAAACAATATGTGACATACGACTCCCAGACTCCCATCGAAGGAATCCATCATCTTTAATTACAGACTTGGGAACGTAACTCTTCTTAAGCAATCGTCTGTTAAAGATCTGGGTATTTTGTTTGATTCCAAAGTTAAAATTTAGTTTACGTATATCGGACGTGTGTATGAGATCGTCAAGAATGTTGGGCTTCATCTTGAGAAATTCTCATCACATACGTAGTAACTTAGTCATACGAGTGCTATATGATACATTGGATCGGAGCTTGCTTGAATCAGGTTCCATTATATGGGCGCCTTATGACGCCTCGTATTCCCTTAGTTTAGAGAAGATACAGAATAAATTTCTTAGGTATCTCTACATGAGCGAGTTTAGATTCTACCCAAGTTTATACCCCAGTGCATGGGTACAGGGCTGCCTGGGTATGTAACCCTCGAGAAAAGAAGGTCGATTTACTTGGCAAAGCATTTCTTCATGATGAATTCTTCATCAATAAAATGTCATTTTTTAAAAAAAGGGATTATTCTAAGAATAATAGTTATTCATACGCTTCATAATTTGGTCTATTTTTTGGATCTTTTAAATAATCGATATAACGCGTAAATGACACGCCCACTCGGCACGCGCCTACTGAGTTCTCGCGGCACGTGTCACTAGTATGTTTCATTCGCCTTGGTTTCATTCGTAGTGGATGCAAGCGAGAAAAGCATCACGCCCGTGGCAGCAGAAACGAATATTGTTGTTTTAATTTTTTTTCGTAACTGCGGACAATAAAGGTCGATGATTATTTATAATATTTATTTTTTAGACTTTTTGGACTTTTTAGAAAAAGCTATAAGGTATATCGAAGACCTTAAATTCAATTTTACAAACATTAAAGATGTACAAGAAGAAATCTTTAAATCGATTTATGCAATCTTTGAAGAGCATTATGTAGAAAAAGTAATATTTCATTATTTTTTTTTATTATTTTGTCATAACTGTATTTTGCATTTCTAGTGTCAGGGTGAAATTTATGTGCAAGGGACATTTCAACATTTTAAAATCTATTTGACTCTAAAAATAAGGTGCTTCCATATAATCTTCAATTAGAAAAATAAAAATAAAACAATTTAATTGACTTGACATCAGAAGAAAATATATGTTATTCATATTTTTTGCCATGGTCACGGCAATAACCAACTGGAAGCGTTTGAGATGTGGTGCTATTGAAGAATGTTGAAGATTACATGGACGAAACGTCAAGAATACAACTGTCCTTCAACTTCTTCGCAAGGAGCGGGAGCTTCTGGACACCGTCAAACACGTACAATTTAGAACTTTGGATACATCATTCGTGGACCAAAGTATCGCTTTCTGCAGACTATAATGAAAGGAAAAGTAGAAGGTAATGGGTGGCTCGTAACTCTGAAATGTTCGCAACTGGACTGGATTGGGAGCTCTAGAATTGTTCCAGCTCGCCAAAAACAGACAATTATATGGAGAAAAATCAAGGACATGTAAAGGCCCTATGTCCGAAAACGGACAAGGCACCTCAAGAAGAAGGAGTCATTCCTTACTTAGCATTCCATTACCGAAAATTTATGAGTTCTGGGAATTCTTCGTGTCACTGGCTAGAGAGGAGACTCATTGCTTCCTCCGTATATTTAGAATCTTAATCTTTATTAAACCTTCATATTGCGCTTTAGAAATGTTATGTTATGGCATTCATCGTCAAAAAATAAAAATGATGTTTCACTTGAAGGTGTACTTGGAGCTCTAAATTCTAGTAAAATATCTATCTTTTCTAACGCCATCATTCTCTCCAAGGTGAATATCAAAGAGTATTTCTTATCGATCAATCTTATCTGGATTTCGAGACGCAACCGCGTAGAAGAACTCTAATTACATAGATCTCTTCAAAGATCTAGTACTGATTGAGATGGCGGTAGATGGTCTCTATTCAAATCCTTTGCTGTATCAGATCGTACGGAAATTAATTTCGTTTTTTTTTTATGAAAATCTCTCATACAATTTATGTTCTTTAATGCATTTTTACGTTTTCGATAGTAAAAAAGTAAAATATTCCGAAAATGCTGCTTTTCACTTTCCATATTTGTAAGGGTATCAACCAAAAACTACTGCGTAGAATCGATCCAACGTTTTCACAAGCGAGCCTTGCTATTTCAGCTGTCAACATATATAATGATTATGCGGCTTGAGTGTGGAATTGGCTGTGAAAAAATATAATTAATTCCTTTGTTGGGAAAAAACGAAATGACTTTCCGAACAACCCAATATATTTTCTAGTAAATTTAAGCGAATCCAGCTAATTTCAAGCGTGCTACGATCTTCATCATAACATAGGAACGACAATAAGTTTCAGTCCAGTTAGTTTCAGACTAATTTTTCGCTCGATTCCGAACGGCGTCGATCGTTTCACACCCCGTCTAATCGCGGCTTATCGTTGAAGTATCAATTTGACGCGGAACTGAATTTGCCGACACGATTCCCCGTCACCAAAGACAAAGGCCTTGGTATTCGCCGGTCCCCGGCGCCGTTGACAATGAAGAAAGTTGGCCTTATAACGAGGGGCCGCGTCGGCGTCGTGACATGTCTTGTCGGCGAAACAATGAGAGCGACGAGCACACTCGTCCACGATACGCAATTACATGTAATCTCTTCGGTTGTTATCCATTGCGTTACGGCCGGTTGTGTAACCGACCAGTGATAGCCATCATTTGACGCGATGACTCACGTCACTGTGACCATTTTTGACGCGGCGATGGCCGGTAAAAGTGAATCGGCCCTGATCCACGAGATGGGCCATTAGTTACAACAATCAAATTAGCGGAAGATTGATTGTTCTCACAGTTCATGATGTTATAGGTCTTAATTCGACGACAATTTGTAATAAAGATGACGTGCCGAAGTGGGTATCCAGTCATGTAATTACCGCGATCATTTTCGATTAACCACGGTGATTAAATGGAATATGTATGACATTGATTAGCATCACGACAACTACAATGATACATCTAGCAAGGTTCCAATTTGTTTTTATCAGGAGCAATATCTGGTCGTCATAAATATCTGAAAAAAGTAAGATATTCCAAGATACCATTATAGAAAAAGGATTTCAATGGCCAGGGTCACTGTGACTAGATTCAATAAGATTTGGAAGAAGTAGATGATTATGAAGTCACCTATTTTCTGCTGCAGTTAAGATCAGACCACATCTTAGGTAAACGGACGTAGTTTGATTTCAAAGATTCGAAACATCGCTACAACCACCCAGATACGTGTTTTGAGGTATCTATATCTACCTCATCTGCATTTTGAATTTTCTTCGAGTCTAAATAGATAATAAATTAAAGGACATACGTCTGCTGAATATGGGGAATGCTAAAGTACTTCGCAATCCAGTTGTTTTATTTTTTTATTGGTGATTTTAGCTTTTCTATTGTACTAATTCGGATGCTTTTCCTTCGAACGACACCCGAATACCCACTCTCATTATTTTTCCGAAGCGTTTTAAATGTCAGTGTATTATCGAATTTTTGTGATAATTATTTTATAGTTTTGGCCTAGATCTGATTCGATTAGGGATATTAATATGTCGTGATCGAAATGATTACGAGACTTCTTGTAATCCCATATCGCCCTATTTAAATCGTCCAAATCAATATTGACATCAGCATTAGTATATTAAATCTCGTTGATGCTTTTTTCGATATGTTCTTAGTAGATTTTCAGGCAGTGACCTTCTACCTAATAATAAAATAAATTTATTATATACCAATCTTTGAATACATGTATTTCTTTCCGGATTAAATATTACTTAGATTGGAACTATGAAGATGGTAGACAGATAAAGGATGACTTGAGATCTATGAAGGATCAAAATATGCCTATGTCTATGAGAAGCTAGACATAATAAATAAGTAATGACAGAATTTCATAGCAGATATTATTCGTTTTTTTGTTAACAGTTTTTGGGGGATTCGTTGCGTTTCGATTATTGTCCTTCCAAGACGTTTTTTCTGTTGTTTTAAGTGAGTTGTGATTTATAAAATTGAAATTTAACAAACCAATTTAAAATGGATCAATTTTTACCAAGTGAAGAATTTTTTCGATATTTTATGCTTTATTATTTTTGAAAGAAGAGACTGTAACAATTGCCACTAAAAATATTTGTAGTATACTGGGGGATTATTTGAACGTTTGCAAGTGTCAAAAATGTTAAGAAATTACGATCGAGAAATTTTGACTTAAAAACCAACCCCAAAAGTGAAAAAATCTCGATCCAGTGTTCAAAAGCATCTTAAAAAATCGTCAAGGAAAATGGATATCGCATAAGCTATGTGAAGAGAATCTAAGCGATCAAATAAATGCATGAGAACATCTTTTGGAAATCTAATCCAAAACAATGTTTTTGCAAGACTTCATAACTGGAGATGCAAAATAGGTACTTTGCTCCAGCCGAGAGCGCAAAAATCAATAGCTATCGAAGAACTAGGTAGCTAATACCAAATCCCAAGCTCGGACTCGCAATAATTTGAAGCTTTTAAACCTGACCAAACAATACCTAAGAAATTAATTGATCTCGGATGGAGGTAAATTTTCCAGACATCGCTTCATCTGACTACTATTTATTCAGATCGAACATTATTTAAATGGATTTTTATAGTAAATGAGCATTTTGCTTCCAAACCTCCAAAATTTTATATGTAAAAAATGTAAAGTAATAAATAGAATGTAAAAAATACAAACTTTAGAGGCATTCAAATAATTTATTCTACTAATATGATGAGAAGAAGGGGAGGTACCCTGGATAAACCAAAGAAATCAGAGTCTCTAATCTTATTTGAACTCTTCGAACTGTCGAATCAATGGAGAACTAAAAAAGGATTATTCTTTGAGGACTCAACATGGTTCTTCTTCTTCTTTCGTATCTCGTCCGCCAACGAAAGATATCGATCATAGGGGTCACTTCTGTCCTATTCATTGCTAACCTGAACAAGGAGGTGACATCTCCCCCGAACTATTGTCGTATTATAGATACTCAGTTCTTGGTCTTTCCGGTCCTCGTCTTCCTTGTAACTTACCCCGAAGAATGAGTCGCAGTATTTGATATGTTTCGGTATATCGCATTATTTAACCGAAATAACTGAGTTTTCTTATTTTTATGGTTTTAAAATCTCTCGGTCCTTGTTTGATTCATATTATTTCCATATATATTTTTTTCATCTGGATAAATGTCACCCTGGCCTCCTCAATTCGACAACAAGCCAGATATATGTTTGGCTCTTGTAAACTTAATGAATCAAGCGGTGAATATAAGGAGAAGATGGCATAGAAGTTGATAAAAATATCATATTATCCAGAATAAATCGCACTATTTTTTTATCTTACTTTTAAAACATGAAGTTTTCCCATATTAAAGATGTTATAATCAAAGATACTTATCTCGGTATCTAATGGTGTTTTGTAGATATCAAATTAGGTTCACAGTAGGTTCCAAATTACTATGATCTTACCGCCATAACATTTGTTAACAAGTGGCAATTTCAAAATTTGGTAATATCTTTGTTGCCGAACGTTACGAAAGTGTTTCATTACAGCATCCTGCGATTGGGTGTTACATTTTATATTGAAAGTGTTTTTTTATGAAAAGAACGGTTGCACTCACCGACAGGTGTATCCGGTCCCTCCTTGAGTCGAATCACAATTTCCGTCTGACCGTCGATCAGAAACCTGGGCGGCCTGTTGGCGGAAACACTGCCCACCGAATAGATCCACAGGCACCAAAACACGAGCATGTTCACTGTCTTCTTGTAGTATAAAAAATGCAAAATATTTATAAATATACACATGGCGGCGGCGTACGCCTGCCCTCCGCAAAAACTTGGGCAATCACCGTCGGTCGCCTTTAATCTAACTTTCGCCATTGAGCCGCGACCCGTAGCAAGAAAATTTCGATTTTCGCACATGATCCACACGTGATCGGGTGGTGAGAATTTCTAATTTTCTTCTTCATCGTCTCTCATCATCGTGCGCTCTCACCGGCCGAGGCGCCCTTGATCGGCGTCGTTTCCCATACCGCCGAACAATGTGGAAAGTTCCGCATGGGCCACGTGGTAATTGGCATGTGTCATGGGACACGAGAGCCGGTGTGATGATCAAGCCGTCTGACTGATGATCAGGTGTCGTGCTGGCCGCCTGCTCCTTGACCTGCAACAATGCAATGGTGGCTGCGTTAGCTTAAGCCCGGTTTCTATTTCACATGGTATCTGGGTGAGTCTCAAATTCTTCAGGTGCAACTGACTGCTCCGTGGGAACTCGATCGTCGTTTGTGATATGTGGTGCATGTGTGGTGTGATGTGTGGTGTGATGTGACAATGATGAGTGGATAAGAAAAAAATATGAAAAATTCCCTTTTTTATTTTTATTTATTTATTTGACTACGATGGATTGATGGCATAACAAAAGGATTCCAAAGCGACATTCACAAATATAAAGATTCTAAAAATGCAAGGAAAATGATTCTCTTACACTAATATTCCCCCCAGTGTCAAATCACGACACTGGTTAATTTTGACAAATCTTAATAAATTAATTAAATGCCGACTCAATCATGATGTAAATCTATGTTTTTATGTTATATAAGACAAAGAAAAAATGTACGCTTTACGTAATCACCATTCTTTATTATACATTTATGTAAATTATTTTTTAATAGCTACACGACTATTTTTAATCTTGGTCCATGTATATAAATTAAAATATATATTAATTATATTGTTTTATAGAGAACAATGCTTTCCTCAAAAGCAATTTATCGTTACAAAATGATTTTAATATTCATATAATAATATAAATATATAAAAAGTTGGTATGATTTGTTCTATAATTTAGAAAATATCTAGGACTCTTTTAAAAGTGATTTTGTTTCATGTTAAATTATTAAATAATGAAGAAGGTTAGAATACAATTGCATGTTTAATAATCTGGCAAAAATATCCTTGAGATATTAATTTAAATAAGTACATATAAGTACAAAATTATTTGGTTAATAAAATATTAGACCTTAATCCTATAACAGCTAGAGAATGTTCCAGTATTTAAGATACATTTGCTTTGAATAATGAAATATATGAGTTATTACTTAAACACATATTTTTAATTTATTTTAAATAATATAAACTCTAATTAAATTTTGTCTTCTAGAATTAACCCTTCTCCCGAAATAATAGTTAAAATCAAAGATATTTGCCAAATATCAGACCTCTCTTTCTTGCGTCCTTTCACTTTCCTAAGAATAAAAAATATATATTTTGAAACTAGCCGTTAATAGGTAAAATATCTTTTTCAGAAAATTAAGAAAAAAATGATTAACTAGAGAAAAATCAATCGCAATAAAATTGTAATGGATTTTTTTTTTATTATTTACTAACATTACTATTATTAAACAGTGTTATGGTTTGTAGGTAATATGTATATTATTTCGATAATGTAAGTTGGAATAAGTTAATTTAATGGCATATATTGGAATCTTATCTTGGTCCAAATAAGGTAGATTTAAGATTATGTGGGCCACAAAAACGAGAAAATCGTCAAAATCAATTTCAATAAAAATGTAGATTTACTTCGACATGTATAAAAAAACGAGAACAGTGATAATATTAATGTGTTCTTTCTGACACTTTACATATCTTCTCTGATACTATCATTCTTACCTCGGGAGAATTATTTTATTAGCAGTGATTACTTAATAAAAACTGACGCAAAACGAGGGGAGACTTATTTTCTATCATTATTAAAATAGTCATAACTGAATTTTGCATTTAAATCTGAATCACATTGCATCTCAATTACCTCCATTTGGATTTATTTATGTACTGATTCTAAATGTATTTGATAAATGGAAAGAGAACAAAGAAAAATGGGTTTCCAATAATTTTAAATATGCAAATCTTGTTTATTTTTTTTTTATGAGAAGCAGTTTAACCTGAACATGTTGATTAATTAATTTAATGCATATCCTTCGTTGAATAAATAATTATAAACAAATAATACAAGTTTGAATACAACTGAAATAATATTAAAATTAACCAGTGTCGTCGTTTGACACTGGGAGGAGTATTCGTGAAAGAGACTCATTCCCTTTGCATCTTTAGAATCTTTATTAATTATATGAGTGAATTGCGCTTTGGACTCTTTCTGTTATGCCATCGTGGTCAAATAAATAAATAAATTTAATATAGCAATGTTTTTTTTAAATAAAATCGATTCGGTTTTCGTTTCGGCTTAATTTAAAAAATATTTTTTTCGTTCCGACATAAAAATGTTTTAATAAATTATCATTCTGAACTGAACCAAAAACCCCTTTAAACCCCTGAAACCCTTTTTTATTGCACCAGAACGAAATCCAGAAAAAATAACGGTTCAAAGACCTGTCCAAAAATGGTCCATAATTTTTTTCCCTTATGTTTAAATACAAAAAACTACGCTTATTTAGAATAAAGCTTTAAATTAATTTTTAACGCTTTTAATTAACCTCTACTAAGTGATCTTTGACATTCAGGTCTGCATTTCATAACTGATTTTTTGTCAGGATGTACTCCGCGGACCTAAAAATGTAATACATTGATTGGAAGGTATCTAAAGATAATGAATTCTAAAACCCATCGAGTTTAACAATTTGACTTGGCGATTTCGCGAAAAAAATAGCAAAAGTTAAGTACTTCAATTAAATCGATGTAACTCTGATACCATTTAAGTTAAGTCAATATTTTTTTTGTTGTGTTCAGAAAGGTTATCTCTATGTAAAAAAATAGTTCAACACTTCTCAAAGTATGGTCTGCGTATCAACGAAATATAAATGATTTTGGTTTAACATCAGCGCCAACGAGGGCTCGAAAACGCGTCCCCCGTACTCCTACGTTGGCCCGCGAGGACGCGTTTTCGTGTCCTCCCGACCCCAACGTGTTAATAACAAGGAATTGCACGTGTTATTTGCTTATTAGTTTATATTGCGTCAAACCCATTCTGTTTATTTTAATCTAATTAGACCAAGTAGTTTAATTTCTGCGATAATTTTTAATTGATTGACCGAGGATCTGACGTTATTGAATTTTACAACAATTGATTGATTAGGATCTTAAAAATATGTTTTTTGCAAATTTTTGGCATGTTGTTATTATGTATGCACGTAATTTGAATGATTACATCTGTACACATACAAATAAACACATGATACTTCATTGAACGCTAATTAGCAATAAAAACAATTTACCGTTGATCCAATGCACACCGCCGACATGCAATAATTTGCATGTAATCAATTAATCAACGTGCAAGTAACTTGATCGGTGCATAATCGCCAACAAAAACAACAGTTAGAGATAATAATGGCGTCGGTTTCCGTACGAACGCCGCTAATTATCGCATCTCGATATAATTAGTGTGTCCGGATTAACGCCTCGTACGCCATTTGCCACTCGCCGAGTCTTCCGCGAGCCTCTTCGGCTAGTTGCCGATGACCTGATCCATTTTACGCCGTTACCGATATTTCGCATTAGCCGCCGAGGGTTTCGATTGCGATGGTAATTATTTGTGCGAGTGAATCCATCATGCTTTTTTTCATCTATTCCTCGAGCGACCACTCTAAACGTCGATTTACGAATAATTGAAATTCGTTGTTAACAGTTAGACGGCAACGGGCCAGTCAGTGTCCGCGTCGGCCGCAACTGGAGCATGCGAGGCGCGACGGTAATTCGAGAAAACCACAAGGGCTTCAAACTTTAATTATGTAACTGGAATTTGTAATTGATGCCGATGTGTGTTTAACATGCAACTGGGCGACCGTGGTCACTCGAAGAGTGGCCCGCTAACAATTGTATTTGTTTGGAGAGATTTGGTTTTACTAGCCAAGTTGGATGCGGGCGATCTTAACACATGGCTTTAATCAAAGCATTCAAATCGATTTCAATACAATTTGCATGGTTGAATCTATTTAAAAAAAATAATAATTTCAACAACTGTTGTCGATCGCTAAGTGTTTCGATATTGCAACAATCGAAATAAAAATATAATTTATTTTTACAAATAAAATCGCTGATTTTGTACCGTTTTCATTTTAAAAGATCCTTTGTAAATTTTCAATTGGCATAAATATGGAATATTTAATGTTTAAATAATATAATAAATATGGTGCATATCTATATCTGGTCAGACAAGGTTAATAATTATAGAAAGGCTAAAGAGAACGAATACCGAAACAAACCCACTCCTACTTGCCTGGACGCAGTCGGGAGGGTAAAATCCAATACCAACGATGGTAGAAGGTATACGTCCAATGCCAGCAATGGTCAAAAGAGGGAAAACTCTTTACAAAAATAACAAGACGCATACCAAGACGTCTGATGTCTAAATTATCTGTAGAATTTTTAATATGCAATATTTAATGTTTAAATTATAAAATAAATATGTGCATATCTATATCTGGTCCCTAATGGATTTCTTACCACAGAGCCAGTATGCCATGGGAAGGCAAACCCTAAGCTGTTAACTGATAAATCGTCTAGCCTTGATACTTTCGCTCCTCTTGCTGTTTTATAAAGGATCCTTCTTTGAGAAGGTCTTTCCCACGATGAAAGGATTGCGATCGCTATTGTGTGACAAGGTTAATAATTACTAGAAAGGCTAAAGAGAACGAATACCGAAACAAACCCACTCCTACTTGCCTGGACACAGTCGGGAGGGTAAAACCGATACCAACGATGGTAGAAGATATACGTCTAATGCCAGCTATGGCCAAGATAGGGAAAACTCTTTACAGAAATAACAAGACGCATACCAAGACGTCTGATGTCTAAATCATCTGTAGAATTTTTTTGACCCTTATAGTTTTAAGTTTCAAATTTATTTATATATTTAGTTGTTCTCGAGCATTCAAAAAAATATTACTAGTTCATATGAATGAAATTAGCGATTTATTATGACCCCGAAGTCATAATAGAATATGTAGAAATATTCTCAAGAGGGTAATAATCTTGTCTAGATACTGTATATAGTAAAGAAGTAGTATTTTTCAGCTTAATATTGTATTTTAAAATTTGTTATTTGTGTATTTTAATAATGATCGAAAGTGCAATAAACAGATAAGTTGTGATGCTGGAATAAAATGGACAGAAAAATCGTAAAGCTAAAATACATTGTTTTAAAAAATTGTACATATTTTTTAAAACAATAGATCAGTAGTTGATACGGATTATAATAGGTTGAAAGACATTTAATTCCAAATGTAGAAGATTGTTTTACCCGAAATTGTAAATCATTGTGTAAAATATCAACTTTACTAAAAATATATAAGATAATAATAAAATATCTGATCAAGTAATATTGTTTATAATAAAAATGAGATGCGAACGTTTCGAGTGTTTTTTAACAAAATATTACCCAGTAATGAAAAAAATATTATTAATAATAATCATTAGAATATATAAACTGTTTTTTAATAATCCCTATACCCTAATTCCTTGTAACTAATTCTCTATTTTCTGGTAATATTTAAATTATCTATTTGAAAAACTAGGCGGCTTAGGTTCTTACCACAGAACCAGTATGCGCTGGGAAGGAAAACCCTAAACTGTAGACCGATAAATGGTCAAGCCTCGATACTTTCGCTCCTCTTCCTTCTTTCCAGGGGATCCTTCTTTGAGGAGGTCTTTCCCATGATGAAAGAATTTCTATTGTGCGACAAGCTTAATAATTACTGGAAAACGTTTATATTTTTTTCACTTAATAAATGGTTTGAGGACCTAAATAAAAAAATAATCCATAGGTGTTAAGTCAGGCGAGTATAGTGGATGAGACATTGACGGCTGGTGACTTTTGGGGCTTGATGCTAATTACATTTCAGAGGCCCCTAATAGCATATAATTAGGGGGAAGGGGTTATCGGTTGTCCAATGATGATGATGAATTATCAAAAAATAGTATATGGAATGAATTAAATTAAGTTTTAATATGAATTTATGCTTAATTTGATTAACGAAAATTGGGGGCCTCGTTGAGGCCCCCAATGACCGAGGGGCTCTTTGGGGCCCCTGAATTATCGGGGGCTGGATGCTCCAGCTTCATAAGCATTCATATAAATCCGCCACTGGGATAAGATAATAGTTTCTAGTTTAAATATTAATAATTTAATTAATCAGGGCGTTTGACTTTTTTCTAGTCATTTACATTAAACATATGACGAATGTGTGCTCGTGGTTTTAATGGACGATGACGCAAATAATTCACCAAATACACAAAACACCATTCCAAAATGTTAATCCTGGTTTGGTTATAGGATTAGATGTTTGATTTTTGGTCAGCCACTGGTTTTTTGTATTCATATTTTATATAATTTTCGTCTCCGGTGACAATTTGTTCCAAAATATGTAAAATTTCTCTGTTTTGACAGCAAATATCTACACGTGTTAACACGGTGCTCTTTGCTTAATGATGGAGAGCTCATGCAGCATCTAAATTCACATCCTGCTGTCTTTACTGATGCGTTTCAAATGGCCATCAAATTGGAATTAGATCGAAACGAAATCGAAATTTACATCTTTTTGTCGAAGCTTGTCCATAATCTACATTAATTATTTTTGTGGCCTTGTTTGGTTTGGGATGAAAAGCCCTGATCATTTTATAATGATCTCTAAATGTTGTTTGTTGGTTTCGGGTTTCTCCATTACACTCATAATTATCAAAGAGAGGTATAGCTAACACACAGTATGATAAAAAAAATGTGCACAATAATGGCTTTCTATCCAAACAATCTAATATTACATGAATTGGATATGTTTCCTTATTTTTGTTCATAGCAAAGATTACATAACAATAAATCGTTTTTTTAGATAAAATAATTGATAAAAATCCATTTTTCAATAGGATACGTAAGATATGATAAGATAGAACGATGCAAATTACAGTTTTATTGAATTTCTTTGTTTCTGGATCCCTATCTAAGCGTACGGTCCGAATCAAATTTGGCAATTGGCGATTGAGATGTTAACATATCATTATGGAATCCGATTGTTCGCCTCGGTCATTGCTAATTACATTTCGGCGATTGTATTCAGCGAGATGGCACAGATAGCCACGAAACAAATGTATAGACACGGTCATGAATTATGCAGAGGACATAAATTAATTAAAACACATTGCTTGGACCGAAACATCGATAAATTTTCCTTGCAAGCGAGTTGCATCACCCGACGCGGTCCTCGCGTCTGCGAGATGTGCAATTTTTTTTTGCACGTCACTTCTTTCCGCGGTCTGCGGTTGTTTACAATCTAGCTCATTATTTTAATACCATTATAATTATTATAAATAAACGTTAATCCGATGCGATTGTAGGTGTAGGTCTGGCCGCTTTGATTCGCGCAGCTGGACCATGTCGCGTCGAAACAATTATGGGAACACTGTTATGATGACCAATGACCGAAGACAATACCCGCAATTGTCTACGGAACATTTTTGAAAAATACGGTTTTATGTAAAAAATATATATACGTATATAAATGATGAATGCATTGGGTGTGGACGAATGCAAAAAAAATCATACGGTTCTCTGACCATACGTGCCGATTCGAGCGAACCGTGGACCATAACCGAATCTTATATGGTCCATGAAATGGAAAATTGTATAAATTTTGGATATTGATATTTGTTTAATAAATTGAAAATCTGATCACTATAATTTGAAATGAAATGTTATTATATCGTTATCGAGTGGAGAAGGTTAAAGAACTATTAATTCATTATGGTCCGCTCGAATGCTTAAAAAACGTTTTATGAGAGTCCGCATATTTTTGCAAAGTAGCGGTAAAATATTAGGTTTTTAAGCGTTTCGATCGATTAATTTAAAAATAGGATCCTAGCTTCTTTAAAATGGTTTACAAATCAGATCAGTATTTCTCAAACTGTGGTGAGTGCCGTATTTAATATATATTGGCATAACCACTTTTATCCGAGCAAATCCTGATAACATTTAATTATTATTATTTTAAAATATTTTTTAAACATTAAAGAATATATATTTATCACCTCACAACCCCTACTAGGAAGAGGGGGGTAGCCACCAAGTTGAATGAAAAATATCGGAATGAAAGTCATCTATAAAATCTCTAGAAAGTCTCTAACGGATTTCTCACCAAATAGACAGTATACCCTGGGAAGGAAAACCCTAATCTGTTAACCAATAATTGATCTAATCTCGCTCCTCTTCCTTCTTTCTAGGGGACCTCTCTCTGAGGTCTTTCTCATGACGAAAGAATTGCTATTGCGCGACAGGGCTAATAATCACTTGCGACCAGCTACTTGA